>CAKMRK010001248.1:0-74674 GCA_928213465.1 Penicillium sclerotigenum | reverse complement strand
TTATTATATAAAGTTAGCGAGTTATACGTCTATTTTAGGTGACTTTATATAATAGTGGGTATCGTAGGTATACCCGCTATAGGTATACCCGTGGGCCTTAGGCGTTATAGACGGGCACTCGAAAATCCAAATAGCCTAAGGCCCACCGTGGACGGGCCTTAGGCACCTCCTAGGTGCCCATGGACGGGCGATGTCGCAGTCTAGCCTTACTAGCTCGCCGTGGTAGGCGAGGCCGTTAATATAACATGCTACTAGATATAATACTATAAGGATCGTATGGTTTTCTATTAGCTTACGGCTCGCCGGCTATATAGATAAATCTAATTATATAATCCTAGGAAGCCCTCGCTTCCTGGCTAATAGAAAGCCCTTCTTGCTAGGGCCCAGGGTTCGCTCCCTATGTCCCCCCCGTGGCCTCAGGCATCCCACTCCGTGGGCGTGCCTTAGGCCACCAAGTAATGTAAACCCTGCAAACCCTTCGGGATGACACCGGTCAGCTCGGGACACAGGGGTCAGATGAACTGCGTCCTGATGGCTGCCCACCGGGAGAAGGATATGGCTGCCAAATTCTTAGTGATGCTTGCGTAATAGTAAGAGCTGCAAACCAACCTTCTCAATATTTCCACGGATTCAAAGCCATACTGTTCTAATAGATCTAGTACGGCTACTAATATAAAGCAATAGTAGTGGACTGGAAATATCGAGTGCGTTATAGGAGGAAAGAAACTATCTAGGATGAATCTACTACTAGTACTAGGGAGCTATTAACCGTAGAGACAGACAGGTAAATGAAGATGAACTACACGTGTCTCAGCTTTGTCTACAAGGAACTCTTTGAAAATTTGTGGAGTTCAGCAGCCAGATTCACTTGGAGGGTTTAACAGACGAGTTTGTGGCTGGAATTCCCCAAATGAATATTCCCCTGCCCGGATGGAGGAGTACTTGATGATGGATAAGGACATAGACAACACTACAAAGGGGGTTGTCAAATAGGCACAGAGCCAGGGAATAAATAGCACTGATGTTGACAAGGATGTGAACGAACCCTCTTCATAGTCGCTCACTTCTATATTACCATTGGCGAAGGTAATCTTTGGCAAATAGAACTTTAGCTTCAGTAGTATGCCCGCTTTCTAGACAAGAGATAATCAATTTGAGTTATTAGAGTGCAAACTGAATGCGAAATGGCTAATATTATACGCGATGGTGTATTTTCTGCTGTGATCGTGGACTGAGAGAATGGAATGTGCTGGAGCCGGAGCTTGTGTAAGAGGGTTTCTTGGTCCCAGTTTGGAAACAGGTGGCTCGCTTCTGCACCAAGCACGATTGTCAGCAGATCAATTGAGCCGCCGAAAGTGCTCATTAGTTACCAGAACCTTGGAAGAAATTAGAAAAAACCTCTTCTCTCTGTATCATTCGACCTTGGTATTGGGACTGCGCTGGGCAACATTTACTACTTAGAGGGGGCTGTGAGTACTATAGAACCCATCCGGCATTTTTCACCGGTTGGAGGAAACCAGACGCCATTGTCCCCTAGACTAGGGGTCAGGAAGATACCCCTCCCTAACCGCTGAGCGAGCTCATAACCCAACAAAGCCGTTATCTGCTAGCAGTTCATCACCTGCAGATTGCCAAAGTGCCTGCGTCGATTTTGTATATATCGGACCATTCTATCGTGCGAGGTCTGGTTGCTATGAATATTGCAATCTAAGCCTTCATTCTAAGAGTAGAGACTCCGCAGAAACCAAGCCCAAAAGGCTGGTCGAGAAAAGGATGGGAGCAAGACAATCATCATGGAATATCTATTTGCACTGAGCTCCCAGAGATTTCATGATTTTTGTTTCACATTGCGTCCCTGTTCATCTTCATGCAGTAGTGGTCGCTTAATGTCTCGTTTTTTTTCGACTTTGTCGGCCGTCGGTGAAGCCTCGGTAGCTGAAGTAAGTGTCTCGGCTCGAACCCGTTCGGGAAAGTTTTCGAAGGGTCGGAAAGGAATCTTTCTTTGGTAGACAATTGGACCGTTAGGACTAGCTGTGGCAACCGTCGGCTTCTCAAGCATTTCCAGAAATTGTAATGTAAATTGCGTGCGCCTCATAAAGATAAACAAATTCATTGTCGTCTCTGTTTACCACAATAAGACGTGGCTAAAGTTGTTAGCCTATTCCTCCGAGCAATGTAAAGAAATTAATTCGAAATTCCTACTGAAAATGCTCTTGTGGATGTACTTTTCGAAAGGCGTTTCTGAAGCTGTGCAATAGAGAGCAAGACACATATAAAATATGGGTCTTCTGTCCATTCATGTGGGGTAACTCGGGACAATTTCTTTTCGAAGAGGCGTGCGCCGATTGCATTTTGGCTGTGAGTCGGGACCCCAGAAGGAGCCAGTTTACTTGCACGAATACCAGCAACATCTAGATAATTAAGATAGCCAAGAAAGGGTCCATCCTGGTTGATCTGACCGGTCTGGGAATGGTGAAAGAAGACAGTAAAGTGCGGTCGGTGAACAGGTCGGCCAGCGAAGAAAAATTTAGGTCCTTTACTAAATACTATTAGCAATCAGAAAATCAGATCAATAAGTCGGGAAAAGAAATGAGAGTGAGAAGTTTACCCACCCACACTTGTTAAACATGCTCTCTCCATCTTGTAAGAAGCGAGATAGGATATTGAATTTCACAGATGGAACAGCACTTTTAGAGAGCATCTCTGTATCAGTTGTCTCCTGGTCTTTTGCTTGAATGTCATTCGACTGTTGAGGCGCCTTTGTTGGAACATGTCGGAATGAGCATCCGAACGCGTCCAGGTGACATGCCGTCCAGAATAACGGGTTGACCAAAAGCTCACGGCGATGTTTCGTTATGTTAGAGAGCGACATAGCTTCGAGCCCGGGAGACATAGCTGCGAGAGCCAGCGAGGTATCGCGGTTTCTGTCGCTGAGTTGTGTTGCTTACCGCGTTGGCTCCTCAAGATCGCCCGCGGAGGCGTAATAACAAATACCTGGTACCAAGTCACCCCCCCGACGCTCGGACCTCCCTCTGACACCTGAAACTACCTAGGTACGCATATTCCAGCCGGGCCACGTCTTTCTCTCTTTAATTTTCTTTAGATCAGCACTATGACCATATACTTTGATTCCGTGACCTACCAATCGGAGTTAAGGGATCGATTTATCGCCGAGGGAGGGAAGCTTTTCTCAGAAATTCCCCACTTTGTCGCGAGTGAATAGAGCCGAGATCATCTGTTAGCCTGTCATAATACAGTGGGAGACCTGGTACGATGTCTTGCCCGTTTTATGGCGCTATAAGAGCCCATCTGGTATGAACCTCTTTCCCAACATCTATGCATTCTTAAGGGGACCGGAGTCAACATGCAGGTCTCAAAGCGAGTATGGTATGGTTCTTAATTCTAGGTGTGGCCTGTCTTTTGCACAAATCTGGGGTGCAATGGCAATGGTCAAAGCTAGGAATAATCTTCGCATTAAACAAAATGAGAACGTTTGCAGAGATGATAGTGTCGACACACCCGACGCAAGAGCCAAATGTCTCCAGCGAAACATACTACGAGAATATCATGTCGACTCCAGCGTCCTTCAAGTTGGCTCAAGCAGCTCTAGATCAGAAAGCTCCCAAGCCCATTTCTCGCTTGGCTACGTTGACAACGAAACTCATATGTTTCTGTCATCCCCAAAAGATGAGACTCCGCGACTTGCTTGCTTCTTGTGTGATTCGGCATATCTTGTACTATGTATGTCCCACCCCAAGGCTCGGCAGATTTACAGACAGTTGTTGAATTTCGCGACGCCAAAAGAAGGCTTACTTCAACAACACCAGTTCTAAGGCGGAAAGTAGTCGCCAAGATGTGCCCGGAGTTGGGCTTTGCGGAAGCCACCTATTGTTATAATAAATGTTAATTGACAGACAGCATCTAAGATGGCCGTGATTAGAGATATCCAAGTGCTTTGAGATAGCACTTTTAAAGAGCTAGATTACTTACTAGGAAGGAAAGAGAACAAGAGGATCGTTGACGTAGATCATTACCTATAGGGCAGCCCTAGAATGATCTGACTATATAAGGGTCAATTCTACCGAGATTATCCTATCATAAAGAAGATGGTACCCACTCTCCAGGGCTCAGTTTTGACCTATAGAAAAGCCTATCTAATCTAGATACTCCTCACACTGTCCTTTAGGAAGCGCTATTTCAATAGGCTTTTTTAGTCTAACGTATGAGAAAGTAGTTGTAAGTAATATCGATATAGTAAAGAACATATCTTTTAGCTATAGTAATAGTAGTAAAGGACATTGCCTTCGCGACAATAGTATAGACCTCGTAAAATTCAGAATCCTTGATCTTTCCAAAGCTATAGGTAACAAGGCTTGCTTTTTGGTGCCGTCAGATTTCACTTTAAATACCTAGCGTAGAGAAAGTGGTTTCTGGCCTTTCCTACTAGGTCCCCGCGGAATCATACGCCAGGGGCCATGGATTACGCGTGGAGACAGCTTCTTGTGAGCTGTAGGGGCCATTTATACTTTTTAACGTACACTATCGCTTCTTAGTAGCTGTCGGGTTGAAAACTAATATCTTTGGCTCTCAATTTGGAAGGTGCATATAGGGTTCTATGCCTGAAGTTCTTCCTCGCCTACTATACCACATCCTGCCATAGGTCCCTTTCTTCAGCCTGGGCCTGTTCCTCCTGAGCCCTTATCGCAATTAGTTGTTGGAGGAGCCTGACGAGTTTGTGCTCTAGTTGGCGAATTACGCGGAAACCAGGATTGGCCTCGGAGCGGGAGGCAGCTACATCTAGCAAAGAATCAAGCTGCGCCATAGCCCGCATGGCCTCACGGAGGGCTATTTGGATAGCAGGTGTTCGGCCAGTGGCTTGCAGCCTGAGCTGCGTGAGCAGCTCCAACTGCTCATCATTCAGTGTGGGTATCGGTCTCTGGTCACTCACTGGCTCCTTGTCAGCTTCATATTTGAACCGCCGTAGCATCCTTGTATTAATGGGGCTTGTCTCACTTGTTAGAGCATCCTAGGAGCACTTTTTCTTCTGGATTGATCTGTATGCGGGACATGGTTAGTGTATTGTTGTGTCGTACATCTTGGTCATGGGCTCGGACATCTCACCCTTTTGGCAGCTGATGCTGAAAGTGCGAGAAGTTGAGGAAGAAGAAAGAAGGAAGAGGTCAAAGCCAATAGTGAGAAGATAAATAGTAATTGCCATAGGAGAAACAGCATTTTCATGTGGAAGGTGCGGTACGACTCGCACCTTGTAAAGGAAAGCCCATGGCTAGGTAAATAGGTAAACACCACAACCTTATCGATACATGTTCGGCTGTACGGCATTAAAATCTATAAATAAACAATGAAGTAGAATTAATCCTTAAATGAAATTTAATAGGGAGCAGGTTAAAAAGTGATATCAACAGAAAGTAAAAGCGAAGTGAGATATGGCAATATATAGGAAGTTGAGCCCTGAAACACACAATCTAGAAACACAATCTGATCCATGGCAAGGTCCTAGTCGCAGAATAGTGCTGTCCCGTTGCAGGTGATGAGGGAAATTGATCTTCAAGGCGACAAAAGGATGCTCTCATCTTCATTTCAACGGACGGTATTATTGTGGTATCGAGTGACATAGAAGGTAAAGTCGAACTGATTATATCTTACGTCGAAGTAGAATATTCATTTTAAACTCAGGGCTGTTTACCAAGGAAAGCCAAACGCACAGAATGATATTTCAAGTATTGCAATATGAAGGTTTAGTCTCCGTGCTCGCCATCAACCCCCTAGATCAGTATAATACTCTATTTCCTAATCAAACCACATGGTGCCAAATTTCTCGTTCCAACGCGCGCTCAATCTGCTTCTTGGCCTATAAGGTATGGAGCCGCTCCAGAAATCAGGCCACTCTCCACTCCAACTTCCGGAGCATAACGGCACCAGAACGTGTCCAGTAGTCTAACGACATGTTGTTCCGCGACGCCTGGGAGTATGCAATCATTCTAAAGCCTTCCCGGATATTGTCCGACCAGCCCTAAGTGTTCATCATTGGCAGTGGCGATAGGCGTCTGGTCGGCCACTATCTCCTTGTCAGCTATGTGGTTACACCCGGTTACAAACGTTGTATCTATAGGTTTATCTTTCTTCTTCGAGGGTAGTAGGTGAATGTTATGTTTGACAGTTTTGACCTGTGGAATCACAACTCTTGGTAAGTTTACTCTCTCTCCGCAGGTCATGGTCGTAGGATCGAGGAATTTGACCTTTTAGATGGGTTACAAAGTTGCGAATGCTATAACACAAAGGAAGAAGAGAATAAGGAAGAGGCAAAGGTAGCCAGAGAGGATATGAAATAGTAATTGCTACAAGAGAAAGAACATTTCCACGATGAAGGCGCGACTGTCACCCTCAAAAGGAAAGAGTACGGCTAGTGAAGCCTACACAATGCCAATGCTCGCCTAGTAGCTAGAAATCGACTTCTCAATTTGTCGACCCCTTCGAAATGAGATATTTTGTGGAAAATAAAATACAGCTATGTTTCCACTAAGCCACATCAAATACTATGGTCCATAATTATGGTCTAGAGGGGGCTATTTCTTAGGTTGACATGTTAATATAATACATAAATATGAAGGCCAACTTGACAAAGAAATGAAGGTTGATCGAGGAGTATAACATAATTGAAGAGTAATTGCAACGAAAGGTAAGAGTTAAGTGATTAGTGTTAATTGTAGCCGGTCCTATAACAAGGAATCAGAGGTAGAATACAAGGACATGTGAAAATAATTCCGAAAACGATAGTTCGTAGCGCCAAACACGCCTATATTTCATGACCCTAGACCCTAGACCACCTGACCACCACTATTCCCCACCTCTAGGGCTGCCAAGTGCGCTTAGTCAACATCCTAAGCTGTGCCTAGCCCCAGTGATATTCGCGCTAGGGCTTGCCAAGTTGTTCTCCTTAATTATAGACATGGCTAAAAGTCCGCCAAAAATGGCTCCCCTTTATGGTAACCAGAATACCCTGCTGGCAGGAATCCTTCCCAGTGTGACTGTGTCACCTTGAGGCCTGCTAGAGGAATGTGGCAAGACTAACCCCGTTTAAGCTAAATCTCATCATATAATGCAAACGTAGTCGCCAACTCGCTCTCAAATGTTTCCTAAGGAAAACGAGATTGGATGTGATTCTGGGATAAATCCAATATTTGTCTCGGTTAGCATCAGCTAGTAGGATGGGTGGAAGCAGCTACAGATCTTTCCCCTCAATCCAACTCAGAAACAAGTCAATCCTTCCTAGACCTAGACCCATAGCGTCGTCCTGCATGTCCCTCTCAACCCTGAATGTTGCATTGGATATATCCAATCTCAAATTTCAGAGGCCGCAGGATGGCCCCGCTTGCTAACTGATTCACAAGTGACAAAGAAAACCGCAATGGGACAGCGCATGCATGAGCCCAAGGATTCAGACACCGAGTTGCAAACCCTGCTGCCTAAGAGTTCCCCTGAGAGAAATCCCTCATCTTCTCCCACCCAGTTCACCCTAACCCATCATTTAAGACTTCATGGGGTTCTAGTTACGAAGTCGACACTTCTCTTTCATCTTCATTTATCTTCCAATCAATACCGCTGACACCACATAATGCATAATCTCCATGATTCGCTGCTCAGCCCTTCTCCACGAGGCACTCCTCAATCCTCCACCTTAGAGGCTTATCGGATGGACCAGGAGAGCACGCGTCAGTCCATCGCCCGAGGGGAACTCAAGGAGATTCGAGACGTGGCCTTCAGTAACCGAACCTCCACCATCAACTCCCGATACTGCGATGTTGGAGATGGCGTGGATTCCCTCGAAGAGTACATTCATTCCATGTGGTATATGTACTACCAACTCGGTCGGAATATCTCGTATGAGAAGCCCGACCACGAGGGTCTCGTCCTCGACATAATCCGCATTCAAGGAATAGGACCGCTGACTCGGTCTGTGCAAGGAAACTACGGCGTTGATATTGCGCGAACCGCCGAAGGTAGCACACTGTGGAATGATCTACCCTTCTTGGCCACCGATATGACCAACCATTGGAATAGCGACTTCCCGACGATGTCGGGAAGTCATAGACTCAACTTGGCGACCTTCCTTGCCAAGCTAGCATCAACGCGTGTCTGTAGCGATAGACTGTGTCAGATTGCCCTTATTCTCTTCCGCAATCTGTTTGAAGAGAGACAGGGACTTGGCAGTGCGCAGGAGTCGGATGATGAAGATCCAATGCGACGCATGCATCAGCTTGAAATCTGTCACTTGTTACCGGCTGCCGTGGCTTGGCTCCGTCATGCTGGCCACAATCTGATTCTGCTTTCGGAGGTTTATTGGCGTGATTGCCCCAGTACGATCAGCCAGGGTGGCGCGAAGTTTGTCGAGTCAGACCTTGGGCAGCGATCACCCAATGGATTCTCACCGTGGAGATACTTATACTGGCTCAAGCGCCTCCATGAAATCCGCGAGGAGGCCAAAGAGGCCAAAGAGGAACTCTTAGAAGAGTATGCCACCGATGCCATTGACTACATGGTCGGCATACTTGAGGAGCGAAAGTCCGGGATTTTGAGGGCATACCAGAATGGTGGAGAGGCATTGCGTCAGGAAAAAGGCCTGCTGTGCCTGAAGGATCTTTTGGAAAGTGAAGATACGGATAATGAAGAGTCGAGGGACGGCGCAGAATGAGGGAGACGCTAAGGAAAGCCCCAAAGTAGATTGAAAGGAAAATGTCAATTAATTCGCTCTCCCTCTTCTTTTTAGCTTCTGTCTTACTTTAGTTCCCAAATTCTATGTTACTCTTCTCTGCCAATACAGCCCCTCGCATGTCTGTTGTAACTTCCCAGGTGCACAAATAATATACGATCAAACTACATGATTCATATGAAATATACAATTTCTGGTGTGCAGGTAATTGGTGAACCTTTGTATTGTTCAACTAGCCAGAGCGAATCCCTACGTCGAATTTGGGAAGAACATAGTAGCTACCAGCACGTCGGGCTATGAACATAACTCATCAATAAATAGTGGGCTATGGTATTCTCCAATTGACGGTGATATTGAAAAGAACAACTTATTCAATGAGCAATTTGTTGATGGGCAAAAATATCTTGCTAGATACTAAACGAGCGTGGTCACAAAATCACAGAAGACTGCGGTACTGGGGATGGATACGACACATATATCAACCGCTCCATGACGCTTGTTCCCTGAAATTCCTGGTGCAAATTAAGAGAAGATAATCATGCAGCATCTCCCAATTCCAAGAAGAATGGCCAAAAAACAGCCAGTTGAAATAGGTTTACTAGTGGCGGAAGTCACAGGTGACCTTTCTGTTGTAAGAGTCATATGTGCACTTATTTTTATCCTTCTCGCACTGAAAGATTATTTGTATGATTAGCTGAGGTCAATTTATTTGTATAAAGAAGAGATACCTTCTTATTGGCGGCGCTGGGGCACTTCGCAATGTTTTGCTTGCCGTCCACTTTGTACTTGCAAATGTTGTCCTTCTTAAAGCATTGCTGTGGAGTTGTTCCTAGTATTTAGCTTCATTTTCATGTGGAAATTCAGTGCATAAAACTCACGCCTGTGTACTCAATGTTGGCAGCATTCTCAGCTCTGACATCGATGCCGTGGGACTCGGCTTCAATGGGACTAGCAACTGCACCGACGACGGCGAACAGGAAAAGAGCAATTTTAACGATCTGCATATTGAAGGAATCGAAGTGTTGGTCGAGACGACTGGAAATATGAATCAAATAATCGCAGGCGGAACTGGTTTTGCTGAGATTGATATCTTGTAAATTCAGGCATTGAGGAGCTGTCTTATATAGATATCATCGATCCCCGTAGGAAGGGCGACAGACAGGATCACCTGTTCCGATGTATTCATTAGGAGCTGCAGCCAAGGACTATCAACCTATTCAACAGCAACTCCAGCCTGCGTAGTCCGGGACGCTCGGCTTGTTGGTTAGCACAATCTTATGCGTGAGGCATCCGCCCCACCGACAGTCATACCACCTTGGGCAGTAATACCACGTGCAGAAGGTTCGGAGCGCAGATCAGCCCTTCAATACTCGAAAATGCTAGACGCTTGACTTGTGTTTGAGAACAGAAATAGTAGGTGGCCCCGCATTTTCAGTTATGCTGACATGAGGAATGATTTTCAGATCGACGCCACGAGTGCTTTAGGAATGCAGGGTAGAGGGGAGGACATGTTACCATTGGCCCGTAAGACCGGCTGGCGCCCATCGCGCCGGGCCGTGGACTAGCACAGGCTGCCATAGGGCCGTGTGGGAGGTTGCATGTGATGTATACTGATGTGATGCAACCCTTGGATCATCATTGCCTATCTGCATGGTGATATTTACGTACATACGCACAGATGTGATGTAACCCTCTCGGCATCAGGGCACATATGCACGGTGATATTTACGTACAGAAAGCACATCAGCAGCCTGACCGCTCACGGGTACCCACAGCCCATCCTTGTAGGAGCCCTAGTTTTAGATTATGCAAACACTGTATAGTTCTGAAATATAACTAACGTACCCTGACTCTAAGCGCCCTCATAAATGTTGCGGCGGGTAGGATTGGCAAGCCTATGTATAAAGAACTACACTGGCTGTATAAAGAACATGGCTGTGTCTGTTTCTGAAGCTTCGGTCAAAGGACTTGGGACTTGGGACTTGATCGCTGATATAAGCCAACAAGCAAGCCCTGGAGGTACAGGGATAGTTTAGGCTTATGCTTGGGTAATTTGGCGTAAAGGTGGACATGCCACGGAACCAGCAGGATTCTTTCTAAGTAGGCAGGAGAGCATGAAATGATTTTTGCAAAAAAGCTTCGGGACGCCTGGGTGTTCCCTACCCAACCATACTCAATAAACACCTCGCTTTTTTCACTCCATTCATCTTTTTATAAAAGGATCAGTGAATGAACAAGTTGGTTAGTTATTCTTTCTGACCATTATGTCGTCACATTTATGAGACAATCAATTGTATAATCACTAGTTGTAAAACTTCTCTTATCCGTTGAACTTTATGCTTTCAGTCGCAATGATTGGCCTTTTAGGACTCGTTTACGACTCTTAGCATGCTATTAATTATTCTATACACATTTATTCTGCAGTATAGTATCCTCATTGACAATACAGGTTCGCCGGACTCCGAAATAACAGTTCCATTGTATCATTTTATCACAATTGTTTTTCTACCTAAAACTTCTTTTAATAAAACAATTTTTTACCCACTAGTTCTAGAGGATGGTAGTGATCTAGAAATGTTTGAGGACTGGCGTACTTGATGGTCGACATATGTTGTTCCTTACTCACCCACCAACCGAACAGGAGAACTGGAGCAATTTATAGTTAACCTAGCATCGAAGGCCCCTGAAAGGCTTCAATACCATAGGCCGGCTGGGAATAGAGCCTGAGCTATTAATAAGCAGCGCAACGATAGATATATCTAACTGGTTTGGCGATAGTGTGTCCATTATGTTTAGGCATATTTCGAGATAGTTAGCCTGTAGAATACCCATCCTCGGCTGGCTAATAGTTTCGTCGGGAGAATTCCACTAAGCTGAGGAATTCGACGTTTAACGGTTGTAGTTTCAAGGTTAAAGAGGCAAGGGGGACGGGGAAAGATAAACTGCGAGTATCTAGCCAATTAGGTACAACAGTAGTAGAGTGGTCTCTGGAAGTACAAAAATAAGGGCAAAGGATTCTCTCTATGTCAAGGTAGAAAGCTCATTTTAAAAGAAGAGTAGTTAAGAATAATTGGTTTATTATTGTGATTCCAATTGACTTAAGGTGCTCAACCTGCTCGCGACTCGTTGAATCATCGCACCTGGCTCCAAAGTGCCCTCTCCAATTCACGATCCCGATTTTCATCATCCTGAAGGCGAGTCATGTGTCGCAAAAGCTCCGTGACTCACTGCCCCATGAGGCGGCAAACTTGCAGACAAGAATTGCAGCGGCAGAGTGGTAGGTTCGAGTCCATTTGAGCTTGAAAATAAGCCAAGATGTCATGTGCCTCCCGTAGCCCCCGCTCGCGACATTGGGGGCGCCTAGTGGCAAGAACACGAAGTTGGGTCAACATCTCCAGCTGATCATTATCAGGAGATGGAATTGGCCACCCGTTGGTCACTTATTTCTCGTCAGCTTGTATTTCAAATGGGGTTGTGGGGGTATGTGTCACTAGTGGCAGCTGGGTGGGATTGATGTACGGTACTTGTAATGATATTTGGGTCAATTGTTTCACGCTGTGAGACAACCGGTGTTAGTTAGACTTTTATCTCTTTACAAATCTTGGTCACAGGGATGAGGGACTCCACCGTTCGAGTTTGCGTCTTAATGTTATAGGAGGAAGTGTAAATAGTGAAAGAGGAAAGGAAGAAGAGTGATGGGAATATCTTAAATAGCAATTACTGCGAGGAAGGTCCGATTATGACCCCATGATGGAAGGACCAATCCTGGCTAAAACCCCCAAAACCCTTCTTCCGTAGTAGCAATAGTCATAAGCAAACCTTCTTCCCCCCTTCATTTTTGAAGATTAGGTAGACTAATAGCATACACACTACGGAAGCTAACCTCTCAATGATAGCAAAGTCATATTTGAAAGAAATGCGGTTATAGAGTGATATCACCGATAAGTAAAAGCAAAGTCTGATTTGATAACATCTAGTGAAGCCTAAATGACAAATTGCCAAAAGGAATCTGAACCGGAGATAGAGATATTGATAGTAGCAGACAAACAAAGGAACACATTGCGGCTTTGATCAATTTAGAAAGCTGATCTCAAAATCCTGCAATGAAAGTAAATACTAAATAATGGAATGGTATTATCATTGACGGAGGTTCTCTGGGTCGCTGTAGACCTATTGACTATGTAAACTCTCCTAAGTAATTGAAATCCAAATTCCTCCAGATCTCATCTTTAAAAGCGCAATATTTTCCTCTTTCCCCACAGAACAAGAATATTGCGGACCACATCCTGAATTCTAGCTTCGTACTTCCAGGGTATCCTATCATTACGAGACCAGTAAGGACAGGTATAACGGCTGTTCACAGTTTGGACGGGGTCTATAATTTATCTGGGGCCCACGGAAGACGATCCGGTGAACTCGATCCTGCCCAGTCGCTAGAAAATGAAGCTTGTTTGATAACTTACTCTTGATTCGATGCCAGGATTGGCGCTCATACGTTGCATTAGTTCGCCCATTATTTTTTTCTAGTTGCGCCAGAGCAGCCACACCGTCGCGAGACCTCCACATAGTGGGATTGTTTGGAGCAGAGACTCTACCTCTCTCATAGTCGCTCATGTATCCTGTACCACTGCGCAGTGAGATTGAGCACAGGCCATCGCCTGAATGAGACGCCAGGTTAGCATCGCCAGCGGTTACTGTTTGGTGCAGGAGTTGCCCGCTGGTCGGCCACTTTCCCTTGTCAGCTTTGTACTTGATACGCCGTTGCGACGAGGTGGTGTATCTCACTCGACATAGTTGGAGGGGTGAGCGTGGTTTTCAACACAGGTTGTGTGAGAGTCATTTAAAACTAAGAAACGACAAGTGCTATTTGGCCTTTTGTCGCGTCATAAATCTATACCACAGGGCCGAGGGATTTTACCTTAGGGGTTCTGGTGGCGAGGTAGGCTTTGTTAGAATTCACAAAAGGCTAAAATAAAGTAAGAAGAGAAGGCCACCTAACGGCACCTTGAATAGTAATTCATACGATAGAAATCGCGTTTTCTAGAACAGGTCACGACTGCAACTTAAGGAAAGGCCTGGGTAATACTTGCGTAGTCGCAGTATATACTTGCGCAGTGGCACATCAACCCTTCCAACATTTTCATGCTTGCAAATTCAAGCATACTAAAGGAATATATAGAGAGTGGAGCATGAATGATAGAGAGGAAAATGATATTTTATAAGGAGCTGGTTAAAGAGTCAATTCGAAGTACGAGCGAAGGGGGGTTTGGCAATATGTCGGCGGTTGAGCCACGCGAAAACAAAGAGCTCAAAAATCAAATATTGTAGAATTCTAGGCGTTCTTATTGGAAATACCCTTCAGCCTTTCCAAATACTGGCTCCGAATTTGCTCGCACACGCCCCAAATGCGCCTCCGATTGGCAAGTCCAAAAATGTAATCGTCATTCTCGGCTGTGAACTGACTCTTCTTCTGAATTTCAAGAAGCAGGTTGGAAGTGTTTCTCTCTAACTCTTGGGATTGAAAGACATCGATATCGTGAATCTCCCAGAGCCACGGAATTTCACACCTTAACCGTTGCTTCCAAAACTCGCCTCGCAAGGCCGTAGTATGCATTGTCAATGAAGCGGCCTTCAGAGAAAGAATAGAACCAGCCGAAAGAAGTTCAAAAATGTCGTGTCGCAACTCAGCTGGGAGCTTACTGAAAATATCTTCACTTTTGGAATTCTGATCCGGTCCAGCCTTCTTGTAGGGAGATTTCATGATGAGATCAAGATCCGCATCCAGCTGCGGAATTCTAACCGGATTGACCACCAAACTCTGCTTATTGTAAGCGATTGGTATTCTTTCATGGGTCAATTGTAACAAGACGACGTACTTCTTGGCCCCTAGGATGGTGCCAAACCTGTTCCTCGAGGGGCTCTGGCTCGCCATAATTGAGCTGTAACCTGACGTATCGACCACCATTCAAATTCTCCAAGACATCAAATAGTACATCCCTCTTGATCTGGCCGGGGTTCTCTTGCCGGATACATGTCTGAAGGATATCCTGGTAGCAAATCGTATGGAAAGGAAATACATGGGGTGACCCAATTTCGGAAAAATCGTGATAACTATAGGCATTAGGAAGTAGTGACGAAAGATGGGAGGACGGCATACGCAGTCATAGGGATATCACCATCACCATTATTGGAAGGAACATTAGGATCTTATGCCAAAATCAGTCAGTTGATCCAACCTAGTTTAACATCTAGAAAGTAAACGATAAACTCACCATCTCCCCTGGAGACGTCAATTTGCCCCTACAAGATAGAGATTAATCCTAGTACTTCGTGTACTGCGTTTGAAAAAGCCTTACACAATCCCAATAACGACCGACACCAGTGAGGAACGATCTAAAAACTAATAAGAACATATCACTCGTAGTATTTGGAGGAGGTAATGGTGACAGACTTATCATTTCCACTTGCATCAGGATTCATACCCAGGGCACAGACTTTATCTAGCCATTCCAAGTTGCAGTCCTTCAGGACTTCGTAGCGGTAATAGTCCTCGTCCGTCCCTTCGGGGTCCATATCCACTTGGCTAGAGAATGTACCCCCACATATCGCGCAGTATATTTCCCACCCGCCCATGCTAGTATTTCCAATGCTAGTATTTCCAATGTTGAATATCGATAGTAAGGATGGGGATTACGGATGACGTTGGAACTAACTTTATCACGTGGGTGAATGGCGGAGAAATTCTCCAACACGTGGGGAGCTCGTGTTCGCCCCACCCGTGAAGAGCGATGGCATCACAGTAAGTTTCTTGTAATCCACCGTACTGAAAATGTTTAATTTCAGGGGTCTGAAATTCCATACAAGCTATTTTCAGAAATATGCAACCTAATCATGGAGCTTAGCAAATCAGGCATTGTCACATTCGAGGTTGCAAATTCCAACATCATCAGAATGTTGTGCGGTAAGGCCACAATTTCCTTTGCGGGCTCTTCAATCGGTTCTAGAGTAGAGTGTTCAAGGCCACCAATATATTGTAACATAAATCCCCGCCGTTCTTTCACATAGAGTCATTGGCTAGAATCTTCTGCCTTGGCGTGGTTCACAAGCTCAGGCTGGTGTTTGGTACTTGGTGTCGCCAAGTCCTACTCCTTCACGATTTCTGACGCTATTTCAGCATGTTATTGCAAGTGAGGGGCTTGCTCCTGGGGCGCGACTTGGTGCTCCTCACTGGTACATTTGAGAGAATTCGCATGTTCTGCCGCCGTCTGGTAGATTTTATTAGCACGCCGAGGGTCATGGAGGAGAATACTGTACTCACCGCGCACATACCGTTGCAAGCGTGTGCTGAAGTCGAATAATTGGTTTTGCATGATGCATTTGCTGTCATGATCGCATAGTCGATGCCAGCTAACAGCACCGGCACAACATGATGCTTCCCGCGTCATGTATCATCACTATGAACTGTATGAATTGATCGTAGGCTTTAGCAATTGTGTCCTAAAGATTAAGACAAAATGTGAGACTGTTAAAGCGGGTAAGATATAGGAGCATTGAATCAAACCTACAACACCGATCGGGAGACTGACTGTAACTTCTGAAAGAACGATTAAGGGTTGGTGAGGTCTACCCACTAAGCCCCTAGATTTGTATTCCGACTTTACATCTTTACTATTATTCAAAGGCAGGAAATAAACTATGTTTGTTATTAGGTATCGATACATTCCCATATGACTTCCTATGTATTTAGTGATTGGCCTTGATATGACAAATCAGTCTTGGTGTGTAAGGGTGTAATGGTTGGTCGATCTTCTCTCATTGTCCGCTGTGATGTCATGATCCCATCTGACGGCCTCTGAGACTGACTTGCCGTGCTGAAGTCGATGTGTCAGGTCCTGGGAGAGATTTATCACACTTTTCCGTAGTCCGTGGCCTCGATCTATTCAGATAGAGCATGGATTCTCCTTTCACTCTCTCCAACCCTTCGCACGTATCCACGGTTTAGTGTACGTGCTGTGCCTCCCGATTCTCTGAGGGACCCCGATGGTTTTTAGCAACGAGGGCAACTTGATTTCCGGCACCGTGTAAGTGAGAATGACCTCAGTAGTCAATAATCTCAAAGTCAGTTGAGAATTGTATTGGCCTCCTGGATAGTCTTCCCATTTGACAGTGAATTCAGAAAGGTAACTTGAGCTGCCCATTGTTTGGTGAGGGTATTTGCCACTTGTATGGGGTAATTCATCCTTGTCAGCTTTGTGTTAATAATATTAATGTGCGGTTGTAGATCATCTCGTTAGCCTTTGTGAAATGGATGTTGTAAGTTGCGAAGATAGTTAAGTTGAACCTGCAAGTAACTAATCTTTGTTAGCTCTAGATTTTGTTGAAGCTCTTGGTTGTAGACTAAGAAACCGTAGCTTAATGGTCGTGCTTTGCAGGTTCAATGAGAAGTGCAAAACTTTGAGGGAACAGGGGTGACCGATGGAAAGGATCTTAAGTAGCAATTCCTACGGGTGAACGTGAGTCTTCTCGACGCAGGTGACGATATCAACTTTAGGAAATGAAAGTGGTCTCAACGAAAAGTTGAAGTAAAGGAAAACCTAGGATTTCACAATATGGGGTATGTACGCGTCGTGATTCAGTTGACATTCCGCCAGATCCACTCGGCGGTCCAGTTATCCGCAACCTCTTGTCCCCGTATGCCCACTATCTCTGCGAGCAGGCTGATCATCCGCTGTTCCAGTCTTTGGAGCATTCTCGGAATACTCTGAGATAGGCTGATCTCCCCCGCACCGTACAGATTTATCAAACCTGCACTAACACCCATAATAATTGTCGCCTCCTGTATGATCTTTGCATAGGTATGAGCTCGCTCGCTCTGGCGGCATTGTAGCTGTGATAGTAGCTCCAGTTGGTTATTACCAAGAGACGACACTAGCCAGTTTTATTAGCTTTGTGTCTGAAACGAGATTTATAACAGGGAATCGGGGTATCGGGGGATCAGTGGATTTTATATCTCACTTTCTCGAGAAACTTTGAGAAGTTGTGTCTTCAGGTTGGGAGGATCGTCGGTTGTAACCTGCGGGATAAATAGTCGAAGTCAGCTGATGAGTTCTCTAGCAAATCAAGATTGCCTTTGAGGGCCAGAGGTGTTACTTTTGGTTACGGGTGGAAGTTTGTGTTCGCCAGGCAGGTGTGGAGATATCAAATTCAGGGAATAGCAAAGGTCTTTGCAAAAGGTAGGAAGAAAAATGAAGATTTCATGATCGGTAGTAGATAAATGTCTTTAGTTAATACTGTCCCAAATCCACTGCTTTGTCCAGCTGTCAATAACCTCTTGCAGCTGTAGGCCTATCATCCTCCCAAGTAGCCCGAGCATTCTTAGCTCAAGCCTTTGGAGCTTTTCGGGGATGGCAGCATGTGAGCTAAAGCGATGGTCGGCGTGCATGCTTATGAACGCTGCACTAGTAGCCATAATACTCATGGCTTCTTGTATGATTCCTTCCCGTACTTCAGCCCGCTCAGTCTCGTGGACTCGCAGCTGCGTCAGTAGCTCCAGTTGGACATTACTGAATGAGGCCACCGGTCGGATGTAGGCCACTTTTTCAATGTTATCATCTTTCGTCCGTAATGGGGTTGGGAATAGTGGAATAGATAAAGGGCGATCGGGGGAGCGAAGGGAAGGTGTATCCCACTTACTCGTCGCCACTTGGGAGCCTTTAGTTGTAAGTGTAGAAGAATCGTAGCGTACCTGATCAATGTGAGCTCTAGTTTTCGTTGTATATCTTGGTCATAAATGAAGGATCGTACCTTTAGAAGAGTTTTTGTAGTTCCGAGTAGTGAGAAAGTTAAAGAAGAGAAGAAACTTACCAAAGAGGATCCCAAATAGAAGTTTGATCGCGAGACAGCGGGTTTTCGCGAGGAAGGAGCAATCGACACTTCTCATCTTCAAAGGGAAAGAGCAATAGTGCTTAAACAATAACCCGATGCAGATAGTGGCCACTCCCATATCTCACGAATTAGACATAGTGATAGTCTACATAGTAAACTATCATTGATAGCAAAATGGCATATAAAAGAGAAAAACATTAATACTGAAGTGAGGTTAATTTCAGATTATTTCGAGATTTCACTAAGCTATAGAGGTGGTGGGGTCTCCTCGTTCATTTAAATCATAATCTTCCCAATCTAGTCAATCAATCAAAATTCAAATAACCTGTTACAGTCTTACTACTTGCGTATGACTATGCAGGCGTTCCCAATCTAGTTTTTTCGTGGAGACCTATCAACTCTGCACTAATACCGATAATGATCCTCACCCCCATAATTCTTCCATAGGTGTGAGCTCGCTGTGTCTCACAAACTCATGGCTCTGTCGGTAGCTCCAATTCCAAGTTTGCTGCCGATATCATTACTCAGTGCCAGAATCAGTCCATTCTAGGCCACCCTTTCCTTACCAGTTTTGCGTTTGGTGGTATCATTCGGAGGTTATGAAAATACTGTAGGATGTGGGATCATTGAACAAGCTATCAGAAATAAGGGAGGATCAAGTTTTAAATAATAATAAAGAACCTGAGACTGCCACCTCCGGGTTGAGCAAAGCCGAGGAGCTCTATACCAAGCCATACTTCCCCGGTAGGGATATAAATACTTCTATGTATTCAAGATTAAGGATAGTGCTGGAACATACGTATCACAAGCTATGTTTGATATTAAAGCGTAATTCAGAAGAGTGCCTTCGATAAAGTAATAATGAGGAAAAGGTGAGACAAAATTGAGATTACTTGGTGACCATACTAAAACTATAGTGGTGGTGGGTGGTTTCCTTAAAGCGGAGGGATCCCAGCATGTTCCAGAAGCAGAAGGAGTATACCAATGGGAAAGATGAGAAATTGTGTTATCCCCGAGCAGGATTCGACAGTCACCTATAAAAGCAAATCGCAGAGCTAGCGGCGCTTAATTAATCCTTCCCTAGTACTAGCTAGTAGGAAATCCAATTCAATTTCAGGATTATAGCATAGAACGTCTACATAGTACCAAGGCATAACATGAAGTAGTTCTTGGAGGGTGCTCTGGGAGAATGAGCTCACCAAACAGCTAGTGCAAATTATTGATATTACCTGAAGTAGTCACTGGACTGTTTACTCGAAATTTCAGATTTCTTCAGTCAACATTGGCCAAAGTCCGCTAGTCTGGTGGCTGTCCCATGCGTTCTTCGGCTTGTGGGATAGCGATGTCTCCTAGAACCGCAACATGCCCGTCTAGAACATTTGCAGGATCGACAAAAAGGGGTATGAGTATGCATTGCCATAAAGGCAGATTAAGGCGGGACAACGTATCGGCCCACAAAGGAATCCAGATACCATCAAGTTGAATAATGTTACCCTCCTGTCGGAATGGGTGATAAAGCATCACCTTTCTCCATACATAATATGGTGTATTAACTTGGTGCCGTAGAATAACACATATTTCACGGTTGCCGCACCCCGGGGTGAGTTTTTCTCATGGTCAAAAAAACATGACGATCCACTTTGACATGGCAATCTACACTTCCCCCTTCCCATTCCAAATTGTCTCAGGAGTACGACCATCATTGTCCTCTTCGGCTCTCGGGGTGAGCATTCTTCGCAGGATAATGTGAATCCGCTGCTCCATTGCTTGTAGTATACTCACCGTCGGCAGCATATCCTACACCTATCATGGTCTGCACCGTGTCCATGATGAAGCATGCCTCATCCAAGATTTGCATGCAAGTAGGAGACGTGATTTTATAACGGGAAAGTTGAATTGTAACCTCCTCAATCCGTGTAACATAAAAGTTCTTACAACGTGTACGCACAGACCCAAAAATGTCATCAGGGTATGTTGTCAATGAGCCGGGTGAACTGTCGTTTCACATGTGCCCTGCAAAAGGGTTCAAAATTTGGCTTTAACCCAAGCTAGGCTAGCACTTCCCACGGTCATCGCAGCACCCCCCAACTGTGCAGCTCCATTAACAATTACAAGACCACTTCCTCCTGCACCAGCACTCTGTCCGATAGCCATCGCGCTCCCGGCCGCAATATTTCCATAGAATCCATGGGCGGCTGCGGCTGCTGAGCCTATGTTTGTAAAGAATGGTTATTCGAAGCTCGGGGCACAGGGAAAACCCCCAATTTGTTGACTCCTGCGATTTGAAACATACCTGCCTTAATTCCACCTGTTGTGAATCCCATGGTCGATAAAATTGGCGCTGTTACAAGGCCGGGAGCAGCGAAAACCACAGCGCCGGTAGCGCCCACGGCCAGGCAAGTGGCTAGAACAGGGTTTTGGATGCCCCAACCAGCTCCCTATTGTATTTCAGTACAGAGAAAGAGAAATATCTCCAAACGCAAGGAAATGCTTATCAACCTGGATTGTCAAGTTAACGGAAGTTTCGAGGGCGGGCATTCCATAAGCTGCGGCAACCTTGCCACCCTCCAGCCCCGCCTGGAGGAGTTTGGTGCCTCCAGAGACCACATTCTCAGGTAAATGATTTAGGATAGGCATAGTCAGGTGTATGAGATAGTTTCTTAATCAAGAGATGTGGTCCACAAGAAGAGATTATAATTTCAAGACAAAATACTCAGTAAGTGAAGATAGGAAAGATGGAAGAAGTGAGGGCTCATAGTGGTTTCCAGAGGCAAGGGGGCTCCTTGGGCCTAAGTATTCGCCGGCCGACAGACCTCTAGATTCCGCCTTGAAGCAGGGATCAGTAAGAGAGTTATTGAATAGAAAAATATCAGCCACTTGTTCCTCCGGGTATAAATTCCCAACTCATAAATCGGGTTATGAACCAGTAGCTACTAACAGCCTGTCTCCTTACCAATAAGCTGAGTTTCGAGCAAATAATAGGTTAGAATTTAACAGGTTTAACGGTGTAGCTAAAACTAGCCAGGGAATTTCAGATTGTAAAGCCAATGGTTGCTGGTGCCAGCTGGCATCTGTCAGCAGCCGCCATCCTTGTCTCCATGCTAAGGTGCGTATGTGCCCAAATCCTGATTTCACCAGGCAAAAAGAAGGATGACCCTCAACATGATGGATACACAGTCCTAGAAGTACAGTCCTAGAAGCTCCGATAGGCTATACAACCAATCAGAGCCCTTTCACCTATTTTTCAACATCACTAACTCGTTCCTGAATGATATGCCACTTAAGATCCCCAGTCTCAAGTCATATTGCATACCTTAGAGACTGGTCTTAGCAAACAAACAAGGGTGAGGTGCAGCAGAGTTGACGCCTAATCCAAATTCAGTTACCCCGCAGGACTGTGCAAGCCTGATTGATCTCTCATTTTTCCTTATCCCCTCTCAATACATTTTTTTTTTCATATATAATTCAAACATAGAATCACTCTTAATATTCGCATTCGTTTATCTCACTTAAAGCCCTAGCTGAATGCAGCGAGCGGAGGATCACAGATATCTGTAGAAACTTGTGATTGCTCATGCCGTAGCGATACTAATAGACTAAGGGTGGACCTTAACCCTGATTGACCCTAATTTAAGCCTCTATATTTCATGTTTACCCTAATACGCGTAAATCCTCAATTAACCCTCATTTTAGACTTGCGTACAACATGCTCGCTCTTTTCCTAGCATCTTTGTTTATAGGTCAGAAGCAGCTGCTCTCGCACAACCTTGATTATATTAGTTTTATACTTTTTTCTATTAAAGCTAAGAGTAACAAGGTCAGACCTTGTAATAAAAATATTTCAGGGCTAAAGTATAGTGGTATGTCTGGACATTATCAAATTGATTCCAGCGTACAAGCAAAGATCAGAACTACCTAAGTTGAGCCTTTCGCGACCATCCGTCCTTTTTCAAGCTTTCGCCCAAGGTAGGTGACATAGCCCTTCAAGCCCAATAGTCCCACCCCAATGAAAAATGCCAGATAGTTAAATCTCCGATCGCAAACCTCCTCAGCGTTCCAATAACCACACACCGGGAGAGAGCCAAAGAGAAAAGCTAGGAGCGCAAGGGTCGTTCTATATTCCCAATACGTTTAGCAATCATCACTAATAGTAGGTATTTATTTGCTTACAGGAAAGGATGCTTGGCAATCGGGGCCACGAGGTATTTGACAACGAGGTTATCGGGATAGGAGTCCACAATCAACACGAGGGGTGAAGGAGGTAGCTCATCGTGCAGCTGGCTTCCCACAGAGGATCCTAAGGATGGGATAGATGTTTTTTCGAAAATGTTCTTTTTCTCCATATTGGCAAGACCGGAAATCCAGAGAGGTACGGAGAACTGTCTCTGAGAACGAGGAAGTTGGACATATGAAGGGAGAAGAACGTTTGCGAAGGGAAAAAAGAATCAAGTTTGGGCGGTGAAACATCAAGTTGGAATTATCATCTCTCTAGGACAGACATTTTCCTATAGTAATAATATAATATTACATGATTGTAATGTATAGACAGTATCAAGCTGATACCTACCATACCTAGGCACCATATCTACCTACTTAGGTAGGTAAAGACTTATTAGAGACATTTGGGGGAGCTTGTAGAGCTTGTGGAGCTATGGGGACCACAGAGTACAAAAGTACACACGGAGTACACCAACTGTTGATTAACTAGTATATGGGGTATTCCTGTAAGACAATCCTAATCCTATCCACGGAAATTGCGTAGTATCAAGAGTAGAAAATGACGAGTGCGACGTCTATACCTTCACGAACCAAAAAAAAGGAAAATTTACAAAGAAAATCTATAAAGAGGGCGCTCAGGGACGTGGGAATCAAGAATCCAAACAATTCATTACCATCATCTCTCTCTTTACAGTCATAAAATCTACAATGAAGCTCCTCCACAGCCTTTATTTTCTCTCCATTGCTAGTGTAGCGGCTTTACCCGTTCCTGTGGCTGATATCCCTTCCGACACCAATTTAGCCCTAGGCGAGCTTGTTGGCTATGGTACCGATGAGGTCGAGATCCGCACTCTAAATGAAGCGAACGTTCTCGAGGCACGAGCTTCCCCAACCTCTAGGAGGATTGGTAGGGTTATCTCACGATATGGTAGCAGTAGTGCGGTGTAGGTTGCTCATCGTCTCCTTTTTTCTGCTCCTTTTTCCTGTTCCTTTTTCCTGTTCCCTTTTCCTGTTCCCTTTTCCTGTTCCTGTTCTCAGGGTTCAAGTTGCAATTCCAGTTCAAATTACTTACACTTATATATATGAAGGGTTGCAGTCCTCCACCTGACTAGCATAGCCCACGGAGCAGTTGGTACTTCCTCTACCGCTAAGGACTCCCACTTTGACCCTGGTCCGGTGCGTCGCGGCCTGCCGACAGACACATCCTTCGCAGATGCTTTACACGCTACAAAGGCTAGATCAAATATAATTGAACGAGACTGGATTAAATTAAGTATTAAAATTCCCGAACCCTAGCTTTATGCTACAAAGGCATCACCAACATACATTGGACAGCACCTCGCAAGAGGTGAAGACCGATAATTCAAGCCAGACAGTATGCCGAAAGAAGGGAGCCGAAAAGGTGGTTTAGTCTTTTTCCGGAACAGGATAGCAGCTGAAACGCATCGCCAAAAATAATCGGGATAAGCCAGAGTCTGGCAAGTGGGGAGACAGGAACAAAGCCCCCAGAAAATGTTTTGGACAATGGAAAGCGAGCACGACCTCTAGGCGGTTGTTAGTCAGTTCCAAGAGCTGGGAATCAACGAGAATATCCCCGTCCCTCGAGTAAGCCGATTCATCGCCGTGCGAACGACACATTTGGTAAAACCTCATCTCCTGCTTCGGTCATAGAATCCAACAAGGAGAGCTGAAATATTTTTGGTCCCAATTTCGAAATATTACTATAGATGACTCATCCTTCACAATCCCATTGTGGGATTTATATGCATATCTAAAAATAGATGTTTCTATTCTAATGGGCATTAGTGATGGGGCCATTTCAAATTCAAAAACATATCTAATCGACAGCGAAGACACTAAAATAACTACATGAAACAATCTTGAAGCTCACATTCGAGACTTACCCTTTCAAGAAACTTGCCAGTACTTGCCTCGTCATTTAGATATATCAGTATTCTACATATCTTCCGAACCGCTTGCTCCATTCTTCTCTTTTCCTGTTGTCCCTCTTTGTGCATAGTATTCTGAATGAACTGCACTTTTCATTTAAAGGCTTGGTTCACAACAAGTGAAAGGAGCCATATACTACTCCTATATTATTTACAGAAGGCTCAGCTCCTACTACTAACGGCTAAGTAATGGGGACTGGCATATACTACCTTTTATATCACTTGGGGCCGGTTGGCTCGAAATATCGACGGCTAAGTAACGCCCGAGCAACGTCTAAGTAACGGGAACTAGCATATACTACCTTTTATATAACTTGAGAATAGTTGGCTCGTGGTATCGACGGCTAAGTAACCTCCAAGTAACGGCTAAGGAACGGCTAAGTAACGGGAACTAGCATATACTACCTTTTATATATCACTTAGTGGACGGTTGGCTTGTGGTATCAACAGCTAAGTAACGTCCAAGCAACGTCTAAGTAACGGCTAAGCAACGTCTAAGTAACGGCTAAGCAACGTCTAAGTAACGTCTAAGTAACGTCTAAGTAACGTCTAAGTAACGTCTAAGTAACGGCTAAGTAACGTCTAAGTAACGGCTAAGTAACGTCTAAGTAACAGCTAAGTAATGGGGACTGGTATGTACTACCTTTTATCACTTGGGAACGGTTGGCTCGTGGTATCGACTGCTAAGTAACGTCCAAGTAACGTCCAAGTAACGTCTAAGTACCGTTGGAGTGACGGGTACTAGCACACTGGCACATCAATCGCGTATTATATCGTTATACATACGGTCACCATGGGCAACATAGTACCTGCTGCGTTATCATTTACGCGCGGGCTGGTACCAAACACATTTCCAGACAACGATCCCATCTTAGCTTCTTTCATCTTGCCAGAACCACATATCCCAAGGACACGATCTGAAGACCCATTCTCCTACCCACCATGGAGTCGAAAAAGCCCACAGATGGTGAAAGTGACAGCCAACCCCTGCAAGAGATACGATTTCCATGCCCGGTATGTAAAGGTCGGAACTTCAGGTCAGAGCAGGGGTTTAACGATCACCTGAAGAAGGAACACAAGATATTTTCATGCTCTAGATGCGACGCAATATATGCGTCTGCAGATGACTTAGCTCGGCACAGAAGGGAAACCGAAGGCGCTAGACTTGATCACACAGGCAATCGCAAGCCGAGACATGGCAAGCCGAGAGACAAGGGCAAGCCGGCATTCCGGAGCGTCTCTACTCCCGAAAAAGCAATTACCTCGTCCACACAGGTCCCAGTGCGACTCCGTTCATCACCACCACCCCGTGCCCGTCCTTCAACTGCCCAGCCCCACCAACCAGCTACAGAGACCTGTAAACCATCTTCCAAGACTCATCAATCAAACATGCAGGACCATAAATCACCCACGCAGCCCCGTAAAGGAGCTGAGCAGGGCCCTCCAGCACCCGGTCGTGTCTTTCAGCCATCAAACCAATCCTTTCAACCACAAAATCCTTTCTACCAACCACACATTCCTGTCTCTCAATCACCAGTGAATGTCTCTCAATTCCCGATAGGGGTCTATCAAGCAGCCCCGCAGGTCTACCAATCACCTACTCAAGCCTTTCAACCACCAGTGCAGTTCCCTCAAGTCCCGGTGGGATTCTATCAAACACCTGCTCAAGTCTTCCAATTCCCAGTGGAGATCCCTCAATCAGTGGGATACTATCAAGCAGCCTCTCAAGTTTATCAGACGCCGACTCAGCTCTACCAGACACCATATGGAGTCCATCAAGCACCTGCTTGGGGCTATCAGCCTCCGGTGCAGTTCTCCCAGTTCCCAGAAGAGAATTACCGGTTGCCACGACAGAACTCTCAGTCCCTCAAAAAGGGTCCTCAACAAGTCAAGCAGGTATTTTCGCCTCAGGTGCAGGGGTCTCAATCCCAAAGTCGCACTCAATCCCTCAGACACTCTCAGTCCCCAGCGCAGGACTCTGAACAAACAATGGAGGTCCCACAATCCCTGGAAAGATTTAACTCCCTGAAAATTTCTCAGACCGCAGTTCAGAACTCTCAGCAAGCCCAGGAGGTTAAAGACCTCCCGCAACAGGGCTCTGAATGTCTAGAAAACTCTCAGCTCCTGGGGAAGGCGTCTGAACAAGCAGAGCCAGTCCCTCAATCTCCAGTCCAGGTCTCCCAACAAGCAGAGGAGGTTTCTCAGTCTCTACAACAGGACTCTGCGTCCCTAGGAAAGTTACAGTCCCCAGTGCAGGATCCCCAGTTCACAATGCAAATCTCCGAACAAATAGAACAAGCTTCCCAATCCTCAATGTACCTATCCGCACCGTATGGCACCACAGCCGAAGCAAACGACACAGACATCGCAACACCATCAACCCCAGCAACAAACATAAGTGCGCCCTCCCTTTTCATCCCACCAACCACAACCGAACCCACCTTCAGTCTAGTCTACGGCAATATGAAATACCGATGGACGGACCTCGAACCACTGGAACAAACTCTAATCCTCAGATACCTCCTCGGAAGATGCCACCCACAGGACCGTCTCCATGGCCAGGGCTACAACACCCCGAAGACGATCGACACAACGTCCTGTCTGAAACGCGGCGAACCGCACCAGAACCACACATTCACGCGCTTCTCAACCCACCGCAAAGCCATCGTCATAGACTGCGAAATGATCGAAACAACAGTCAGCACCAGCGAACTAGCCTTCATAACCGCAATCGATTTCCTAACCGGCGAAGTCCTGATAAACAGCTACGTCGCGCCAACAGCGCCAGTGACGAACTGGCTGACGCCCGTCAGCGGGATCACGCCCGAGAAAATGGATGCAGCAATTGCCAAAGGCAAAGCATTCAAATCGAACAAGGAAGTGTGTCGCGCGCTGCAGGACTTCTTGAACAATGATACCGTTCTCATTGGACATGCTCTGCAGCACGATCTGCGGACATTGAGCTTGATCCATGGACGGATCGTTGATACGTCTGTTGTGACGTCTGAGGCCGTTTTCCCTCATATTTCGGTGAAGACGGTCTTGCCCCGGGTTTGGGGGCTGAAGACTCTCGCGAGGGAGTTGATTGGAATCGAGATCCAGTGTGGCTCTGAGGGGCACAATTCTCTTGAAGATGCCTTGGCCACAAGGGAGATCTTGATTTGGTGTTTGCGTGGTCCCGAGTGTCTTCGGGCTTGGGCTGAGAAGACTCGTAGCTCATACGAGTACATGCGCAAGCAGAGAGGGGATCAGATGAAGGCGGCGAGGGGTCCCGCGGAGGGAGCTGCGACCTCCGCTAAGGGCAAAGGTAAGAAGAAGCCTGTTAAAAAGAAATGAGAGAATTTCATCTCTAATGGCTGTGACATTTAAGGTGGAAGTGAGCCCGTGAAGGGCTGTGAATGAAGCCATCCTTGCACTGGTCATCACCCTCGGTCTGATCCTTCGGGCAGACTGGGGGTGCTTGAACCATTTGGGAACTGGCAGGGGGGAAGTAATGTGTTTTTTGCAAACTGTTTGAAGTATGAAAGTGATTTTTATTATCTCCTGTCCATTGTAGATAGAGAACATGTAGAAGGATAAACGCCTCCCTGTAGTACTACGTATGTAAGAATGAGAATAGGCAATCAGGTAGCATCACCGTTGGGAACAAACTAAATCACAAAGGAAACAAAAGAAACAAAAAACACAGCAATATTGGGGATAGGGGGAATTAAACGCCAAATTTACAGCAACAGGCAAGGAAAGGACAGGCTTTGCCTAAACAAAGAAACAGAGAAACAAGCCAATATGAATAAGTCTGCTTTGAAAAAGCGAATTATAAGGATACGGGAACACATCCCCATAATTTTCTATGCATGCGTCAAAACGTCTCAGAAGACAGAATCTAACGCTAAACACCTTGATCCAAGATGGGATACATCACAACGCAAATAACATGGTTTAAAGAATACTCCGACTGGCCTGGCTACGACTAGCCATACTAGCACGGCTCGGATTCGTGCGACTTGGCTCGTCTTCCTCAAGAACATCGCTCAGGCGTGTGGGGTGACGATGGCGCGGCGTCACGGACTCCCACCCAGTTCCAGGACCCCAGCCCGCACCGCTGTAGTCTGCAGCGGAGGCCGGGGCAGGAGGAGGGACAGAAGGGGCAGCAGAGGTATAGGCGGGGTCGGGCATATAGTGACCCTCATACTCTTCGCTTCCTTCGGATGGAGGGCCAGGCGGGTAGTTTAAGGAGGTGCCATGCTGGTCGCGGGAGTAGTGAGCATATTCATCGCCGCCGGCTTCGCTGCTACCGGCGTAGGAGCGCGCGTCAGGTTCTGAGCTTGCGGGGCCTGGATATGGCACGCTCGTGTTTGCGTGTTCATAGAGTGGCCCCGGGTATGGGGCTTTTGAAGTAGGTGGGTCAACCTTTTTGGGTTCGATGAAAGGGTCGGATCCTATGGGAGACATCGGTGTGCCGTCTTCGTAGTATCGCCCGCCTGCGCTCCCTGCAGGCTTGCCGTGATACGCGTCGGTGCCCATAGTTGTGGCTGTTGGTCCGCCGGGGTATGGGCCCTCGCGGGTCTGTGGGCGAGTGGTGTGACGACTAGGGAGACCAGAAACCATAGGCACAACCTGAACGCCTCCAACAATCGTGGGCTCTCCATTGCGCAGAGAGTTTGTTCGGTCTCGCTCTTCTTGTTCACGGCGGCCAAGCTCCTCCCAGGCACGGCGTGCCTCCTCCTTGGATATTTGGAGTTCGCGGCGCATCTCCTTCAGCAGCTCCTCGGCCTTGACTTTGTCCTTTTCCGCTTGCTGGGCGGCAGAAAAGGCGTCGGCTCGGCCTTGTCGTTCTTCTTTGAGCTGACGGTTCAGGTCAGCCTGGACTTCCTTCGAGCGTTCCTGCTCAGCACGGGTATCGAAAAACCAGCGCTGGAACTTGCGTTCGGAGGAGGCTCGTAGACGTTGTAGTTCAACCACCGCATGGAATAGATTGGCACCAGCAGCAGACAAATCTGTGATCTGTCGAGCCAATTGTTGGCTGAGCGGATCACGCTCTAGATCTTCATTATTTTGTTCGAGCTTGCGCATCCAATAGCTGGTGAGACCCTCCCAGTGTGAGGACAGAGTTTCCCATCGCTCGAATGCATGTGGAAACCCAACTCGTTTAGGCTGCTGAAGGGCTTGTGGAGCACCAGGTTGTCCTTCTGGTAGGGCCTGGGCAGATTTGGAGAACCCACTGGGTCTGGGTTGACCTCCAATTTCTGCCGCACTTTGGGAGCGGCCGTGCTGAGGCTGTTGACCAGTTGCTTGTGTTGGCCGTGACTGGTTAGCCAGTTGCCCCATAGCAGCAGTCGGTAGTGCGGTCTGGTATTCTGATGGTCGAGTACTTGGTGAAACATCTGCTGCTGGTCGGTAACCAGATGGTGGCCCTGAGGCGACAGGCATGGTCTGGGGTTGTCCTTCAGGGCCCCTTGCGGGTCGTGGGCCTCTAATTCCTGATTGCGAGGTATTTTCGGCGGCAGCGCCAGCGGCGTACTGTTGAGCTTGGACTTGCGTCTGAGCCTGTGTCTGGGCCTGGGCCTCAGCTTGAGCCTGTTGTTCTTGCTCCAGTTGTTGTCGTTCCAATTCTTCCTGTTCCCTCTCTCGGGCCTCGTGCTCCGCTTTGCGACGAGCTTCTCGATCCCTGCGTTGTCTCATTATATCCGTCGGTGTCCTCATACCACTTGGTGGCTGTGATGACCCTGAGATAGGGTTCTGAGGTACACGAGTTCCACCATTTTGCACACGGCTATTGCCCACAGGCCCAGCGGGACCAGCGACGCCTACCATGTCTGACATAGAGGCATTCACCTCGTCCCAGTCAGTGGAGAGCTGCAGCGGTCCACGGATCGCTTCCTCGAGGGCGAAAAGGATAGCTGATGCGGTGCGCGACGAGACTCCGGTGGTTCTTTGTGGCCAGTATGAGGTATTGAGAAGCTGGTACGGGTCGTCGATTGTAGACCCGTCTTCGTCGGTCTCCGCTTCGGAAAGGGCCGGACGTAATTGTGCAATGCCACTGGTTGGCGCGCGTTGCACAGAGACCGGGGTTGTATGCGCGGGCTGGGGTTGATGGGGGTGTAGGACCGAGGCGCGTGAAGTGACCACTTGACGGTGGAGCGATTGGCGAACCTCTGTCTGGCGAGGGATACGACGTAAGGGACGTTGAGAGTCAGAAGCGCTCGAGGGTCTGAATTGGGGATCAGCCGATGCTGAAGGTCGTTGAACAGTCGGCTGGCGTTGCCGCGCAAAGGTCGTTAACTTTGATGGGTCGTAAGAGTCGTGGGCTTCGTGAGACGCTTTTTGAGTGTGTCGAGACACCTCTAAGAATGGTCGGTAAAATTGTGGATTGGGCGACAATGTGAGGGTTGCGTCACTGATTGAGGCAGCGGATAGCTCTCGAGGATCGCGATCGCAAAACGACCGATCGCTCAGAGCTCAGAGTTAGAAAGTTGACAGCCCCAACGGCTGTACAAATCAATGCTCAATGCACAATATAATGCAATTGAGAGAAAAACAGAAGCAATTCGAAATCAGGAGATGTGAAAGGACCAGCGAGTGTTGCAGTGCGAGGTGGCTGGGTAATTGAGATGGCTGGGGGGGTTGCCGCAGCTGGAGCTGCAGCGCACCAGACGTGTCTCAGGGATGAAGCGCCAACCCTCAAAGTCCGGCTACCCGGATTCAAATTCAACTGTGAAGAGATTGAAGAAGAAGAGTGAAGCCGAGAGGAAGTTGAAGGGTAATCCAGGTTTCTCCTCAGGCAGGAATGCCAGCGCAGTTCCTGCCCTAATCCAGCCAAGTCCAGTGTTTTTGTCACTTTGCTTTTTTTTTCCCAGTGTTATTACGGAGTAGATACCTGATACCTAGGTACAGAGTACTTCATAGGTAGTATGTCAGATGTCAATATTCCAATGTCATCGCGCGTCCAGATCATAACGTCGCCGCGCAACCAATTCGGGGGGGAAAGCAATACCTCAATAATTAGCTGCACCTGTGCTTGAACGGGTCGCACGGACGGATGCTATATGCAAAATCGAATAGTCCAAAACTATGCAATTTTTAGAACATGTTTTGGAACATATGTCTGTGTATGTGTATGTTGTAGTGTACTCCGTAGAATGTCCAAAGATAGGAGAAACACTGGGCTACAACGGAAGCTGATGAAATCACGAATTTAATTTTGTCGTGCCATGGTTGACTTTCAAGACTAGTAATAAAAAATATATCATGATGTGTTGGCAGATCAAACTACGTTTCCCAAGGTTGTAGTTTATGTCGGGCCACAATATATATCTATTATATATATTCTATATGGAATATGTCGTAAGATGTAGCTCCAATATATATTCAATTCATCTGTTTGTTAGGACCTGACTATTTTCAAGATTATTATAGTCACTCCTTATTTTACAGTCTTTTACTCCAAGTAATCTCGAGAGTAATATTCTGGTTAGACTCCATCCGATCCACTGGTTCATTTTCGCGCCAGAGACGGTTCTTTGGAACAAACTACTTTCCCCACAATTTGTAACCGTGGGCTTCTCATTTGTAACCTTCCAAGGTTGGAACTGTTGAATGTTTCAATTGACATATTATCAATATTATCAAATAACTAACATATCTACAGATTACGACATTAGACTACTCCTAAGATGATCAAGACGTCATATCAAGTCCTTATAAATGGCACTATTCAGCATCTCTCCTGGACATTGAGGCGACACAGCATTCTCCATGGCTCCGTCAATCCAGGAAGGTTGAAAGCGAACCTTGGAAGTATTCAGGTACCTTAAAATGAACTCTAACCCTGAACAACACCAACTACAAAGATCAAATAAAACGGTGACCGAGGGCATAAACGGATGCCTCTGGACCTTTTCAGCACTAGAATGCTGGAACGAATCGATAAGAAACAAGTGTGCGGCCTGAAGACCTCCGGGCTTTAGCCACTACAGCGGATACACACATAAAATCTAGGTCGGGCGTTGCAGAAGCCCAAGAGGGACCCATATAGGGGAGATCAGGCGTTGTTGGGTCCTGGAGGGCACCACTGTTGCGGATTGGACCCCTAGCTCTAAAGTGCGGCACGAGGCAACAATCATCAGAACCAGAGAGGCGATCAACCTGGTAAGAAATATACAGGAACGAGTTATTCTTGTCTCTACACATACCCACCGACCCCTTTTGGGTGGTCAAACTGCATACAACAGTTCAAGTGGCTAGAAATTGCTCTGGGGGACAATTTTTGTATGGGGCTGGTCTGTGCACGGCAAAAACACCATACAAAGTGGGCCACTTTTCTCAATCCCTGAGTGACTTTTTGGTGACTTAGTCGTTTGAAAATGGTGAAGGATGTATTTGCTGGAATTTTTGCAATTCTGGCCTCGAAAACCCAGCGGTGAAGTATGATTTCTGCCCAAACCCAAAGGTCCTTAACTACCGACCCTCATAGAGACGAATTAAGAGCGAGCATGAGGATTCCAGATTCCACTGAATAGTTTTACCAATAGCCTTGTTGACAATCGTTTCTTTACACAGCTTATGAACTCCATTGGGATCGTTGCATATCTAATCAAGTACACATTCTATTGCTAGGCGCAAGCGCAAATAAAGTGCTATTTTGATGTATCGAGAGCAATCAAAAGTACGGAGTACCGGGTCCTATAACGTCGAAGCGATCTTTTCGGACATCCCAGTTCTCCCCTACAAAATCAGACCTAGTTACCTGGGTAGTAACACATTTATGCAATATAGCTAGCACAACCCCTAGCGATTCCCCAAATCCAATACCCCAAGCCAGGAGGCCCCCAATACCAGACCTCACCGAGACCTCAACGAGACACACCCAAACAGAGACGAGCGCCCCAGAAGCACTACCACCTCAAGTAATATTTACCCCCCTGCCCCAAGGCCTGGACCTCAGGAGCAAAGGAACAGCAAGGGCCATCCCGGAATCGGAAAATTTGATACCTCAGTCGGGCCGGGGAAGGTCTTCCCGCGCCGCGGACGCACGAACACAAAGCCCGGAAAGTCTCCCAAATCCCAGTATTGAGGTAGGTTTCAAGCATGCCTTGCAGTCTGCAGCTTAGTATAGGAGCTTGAGTGTTTTAGGGGGTGTTTCAGTTTTCTCTTGTCCGGGATCTTGGGATTGGGACTTTTGGCCAATAACGGGAATATGTTTTGCAAGTCACTTCCGGGGATTGAGGAGAGGTATTCCTTTTGGAAGGGATCTGTTCTAGTTCTGCAAATCTGGGATATTGGTTTGTGATGATCGTCGTCAATAATTGATTTTGATTCTGGTTCTTATCTTGGACGAGGTCCTCGATCGAGAAGTATGTCCTATCCAGGGAGTCTGGACGTTCTGGATTGTTGTTCATTGCTTCCTCTGGAGAGTCCCTTTTGTGGGAGCTAGTACTCGATGTATGGAGTGATGTTGCACTTGAGATGCTGCTAGTCCACTGTGAAGAAATCTATTCGAAACTCTATATGTTTGTACTCGACATCTAACGGCGAAAGAATGTGACTGGGAGAATAGGAGGCGAGGGTTTCTGCAGAAGATGCGTCCGCGGCGATTTAATCGCTCAAAGATCGCGCACAGTGCATGAACTGGACGATAGAGAGGTATTAGGCCTGCAGATCAGGGGTCCTACTGGGGGATGCGTCGATACTTATACTTGGGCGGGATGTCTGCACTCCAGCTGTAGGCGCAGAGGGATGCATGCAAGTCAAACCTTTCGATGGAATGTGGGGTTTATTAGGCCAACTGGATATATGTCTTTGCTTTGTTTTGTTTTATCCTGTTTTGGTCTTGAGGGCTTGCATATTTGTGAGAATATGGAAAGTTTGCAATTTCAGGTGTATACAATTTGAAGCTGGAGCCCGGTGAGATAGAGCGACAACTGGAGTTGGATCCAGCAAACACAGACACATTGACGGGCTTAAAATGGATTTGTATGGTCGGATCGAAAAATCAATCAAAAAAAGGAATTCCTCGATGCACCAATGGCAGCACAATGTCAGAGTTACAGATGCACAACATTTGTGATCTGTTCACTGTCATATACCTCGGTTCTTTGGGTGTCTGACCATGCTCTCTATATTACGGAAAGTTAGGATAGTTGATCCGAGTAGATTTAATCTAGGCACAGATATATCAAGGAGTTAAGACAAAAACAATGAGAAATAGGAAAATTAGGAACACAAGGGAGAAGATATAACTCCAACGGAGTACACAGGTACCACAAGACGTGATGTCACTATAGAAAAAGCATTAAAAGGTATCTAGCCAGCCACTACTCTGACAGGAAGAGGGAAAGAAACAATAGCAATAAAAATAATAATTAACAATTAACAATTAACAATTAAGAAAATAAGCCCATGACGTAGGTGCTAACAGAACAATTTCCGAGATGGAACGTTGTAGCATCGAACTGTGAGGCTCGAATTTTAACGTTAGGAATGCTAAGAATGTGCAACACAGCAAGAAAAGACCTAAAAGTACCAAAATAATAAAAATTATTGTTTTAAGTCAATTTGAAGTCAATTTGAAGTCAAAAGTACGACAAAGTGACAGAGCAATCGACCATACATATAGTTAAAGAGATTATGGTGACCGGCTGCATTAGTGGCTGATCCGAACTCACCAAATACGTTCAGTGATATCTCACATTTTCCGTCCCATCTGCACAGGATGCACAGGACTTCTGCAGGCAAATGTACCATTTTCTTTGGACTTTTTGCCTCTGAAATAATTATTTCAAATGTTGTGAGATCTGGTACGAATGCACGAATACCTCGTGTCACTTTCTTGGCTTTCAAAGCCACATATCCCACATATCACAGATCACAGATCACAGACATACAGGAAACACAAGAACACAGGAACACAGGAACACAAGAACACAAGAATACGGGGACACAGACACATACAATCCACATTGTGTTCTTCGGGATGTTTCTCAGTTTCTATTGTACGGACCAAGTTCCGCGCGCCCTTGCTGGGGGACCCAATCGAAGGGTCCTTGCTGCAACCCCATCCCTATGGAAGGGGACCATGCAAGGTCAGATAGGTCATGATCGTCTGTGCTTCTGTTGTTTACATTGTGCATTGGCATGCATCTGTTTTTTTGGGCTAGCCACCAGATCATTCTAGGGCTTCTAGGTCCTCAAGGTTATTTTTGGTATAAACACATCCCCTTCACCCTGACCTCCAATTCGGTCATTTCATTCCTCATTCTCTCCCGTGGCAATCCTCCACTCTTCCGTCTGTTGTGCTTTGGTTAGATCCTTGAGGACCTTGCCTACTCGTGTTTACCTTTCTTTCATTCCACTCGAGTTCACAGTCCCATGGATCACAGAGGCCTTTATTGTCCAGGCGAGTTGGACGTGTTGTATCAAGATCGGAATAGATCAGAGACTACGATTTGTGTCCCATCGCCCTCACCCGCAAAGCGAGGATCATCTTACTACCCGGCCGGCCCAAAGGTCCTTGAAGAGTCAAATCTCGATCCATTCTACCTCGAAGAATCATTGGCTGCCACTCCGTCTTGGAATTCTTACACATCGGACATGCGCAATGATAGCTTTGAAGACGCAAACCAATACTATACCCTCTCCTTGACCCACAATACGGACATCCACAACCCATTGCAATACCCCGGACGAGATCGCTCCACACTTGCACAAGTGGAGTTGGAGAACAGCTTGAGATTCCATCGATACACTCCTTCCACGGAGGAACACAGTCCGCTGCACAGCAGCCAGCTCTCGTTCAGCTCCGTCCAGACAGATAGCACCACTCCCGACTTGACGCCTAGCAGCTCGTTCTCTTCTTCTTACGATTCACCTAGCTGCCCCGACGCCGTCCTTGAGGCAACTCAGCAGCTATACAAGCACGCACACGAGATCCAAATTGAGCCCAGTCGGCGCTTCTATCTCCCTGCTTCTACACCACCTACCTACTCACTTCCCCCTCCCCCTCCCCCACCAGTGACGGCTGTCAACCCTGCGGATACTCGCCCAACCACACCTTGCTTCCAACACTCAAACGATTCTACCACAACCATCACCATGGGCTACGAGGATGCCACAGGATCTTGTTCCTCGCGGTCCCGCCGTAGGAAGCAGCCTCCTGCCGTTCTCAACCTGTCTCGTACCTCGAGTTCCCCCAGCACATCTCGTCGCAAGCAGTCAAGCTCCGGAACACGCCCCCCCGTTGACCCTTCCATGATCTCCCCTCCATGCTTGATCAACCCAGTCACCATGGAACCTCACATGACCCACTTTGACCATCCTCTCTTCATCCCTGCCAACGACTGCCCCAGTCCTGTTCCTAGCCCAGTGGCTAGCTCCCCACCTATCTCCCGCCAATGGACCGCAACATCAATGGAGCGGCCTTCTATCTCCACCATCGACGCCTTCTGCGAGCAGTCCGTGTGGGAGTCCGACTCTGATTCCGAGTCTGCAGTCCGTAAATCTATGTCTCGCCGTCCGATAGACACACTGCGCAAGGTTCGCAGCCGTGCTAAGCTCCGAGCTGCTAAGTCACAGCCTCGACTTCACCAAACTATGCTCGATGGACAGGTACTTGACCAGTTTCCATGCATGCCAGAGGATGTCCTTGGAGAGCCTATTCCTGAAGCTTTCCGTCCTAGCATGGACCGCCCCAGTACTAGCAAGGACGCTGTCCGCTCAAACAGCGGCTTGCAAACATTGCGACTTGTTGCCCCTTCATCTACCTCTCTTGCTCGCCCTTCTCGTTCCCGCAAAAATAGCAGTATTAACAGCTCCGACATTGACCGTTCCGCAGCTGCCGCTTTCCAGGCCCAGTTTCGACGCCGCCAGCGTTCCGAGTCTCCCGAATACCCGATCTCCAACTCTTCCACTTCCCACAAGGGTGAAAAGGAGCAGTTGACCTCGTTCTGCTACGACCAATACACTCAAGCCCCCGTCAACGCAGCTCGCGAGCAAAGGCCTCTCTTCCAGCGCTTCATGAACTCACTCCGTTCATTGAACTGCCAAAAGCCCCACAAGTCTCACAAGAAGACCAATGTTACCACCATCTGATGCATTTCCACTTGGCGTTCTCCCCTCGGCGTTCCGGTTCTCTGGGTTCCATTTTAACGGACGAAAACATGCTACAACATACCGACTTTACCAACGATCTCTCCAACGATTCCATATCACTGTCTTCATGTCTCCAATGTGTCTCGATGTGTTTTGATGATTACGAACATATCCACTCTCTCGCGCAAAACTCCGATTCTGCTTTCCGCGCAAAATGAAAATAATGAATCTCCAGACCCGATTGTGGCTGGACACAGACGCGCCCAAAGACGTTCTCTACTGCACTATCTCGTGCCACGAAACGAATATCATGTCTATTACAGACCATGACTAACCGACTCATGACTCGATGTCCTCGAGCTAACTATCTTTAATTTTCATACCTGTCATCTCTCTACATTGCTTTCCTTACATGTGCTGATTGCGCTATTTTGCGTGCTGTATTACCATCACTCCTGTTTTATTACGAAGTTACTTTCACTGGTCTTCACCATGCTTGACTGCATCATGTCTTCCTATCACACACGACAACCATTTTGCTTTTCAACCTGTGATCTAGAACCCCAAAATAGAGCAATACTCCACCTCGTGTGGTCTGTGTTTCTATGACCCAAAAGCTTGGCATTCTATGCACTCTTGCATTCATCAAAAGTTGTTTCACTACCTCATGCCTTTTAGATAGACAAAATTAGAAACCATCACATACTACCTGAAACGTGAATGATCCTTTGTTACTTCGTTGTCTAGGAGATGGGGACGTTTTGCGGAATGTCGGACTGCGGATCCCAGACGATCCTCTAAGGTATCTCGAATACCACCGCAGTCTCCATTAATCATCCATTGATCCGAGTAATGATGCGTATGTAACAACAGCTTCTCTACCTAGGCCTCCACGCACGGGGACCCAATTACACAGGACCATCAACAAGGGGGAAGGTAGTCACTAAACCTTGCCCTAGGCCAGGAAAAACTCACTCTTCAGCCTAGCAGATTTTGACTTCTGCCTTGGAACAGTCAACTCATCGCAAGAACTTGCACCGTCAGATTGGACACGTATGCAGTGCGTCAAGACCATTTCAAATCCACGATCGTGCGCAGCTACTCTTGCAGACGTCCCGGGAAACTAATATCTAGCAACATGAATCAAATCCTGGATCCCGGGTCTACCAGCATGAGAACACGAATACGCTGGTTACCTGTCGAATTCTCAGTGCGCGGTCGTTCGTATGTTCCCCACAGCGGCTGCACCGGGGACCGCGGGCGCGGGATCCACTGGGCGGGGAGGTGGGATAGTCCTGGATTGACATGTCGAGGGCGTTGATGTTTGAGTACTTAGGGCTTGGGATGGGCACATGCCAACTAACACCCACTGACCGACAATTGCGCCCGATTGTACACCTCTCACACAATTCACATACTGGAGCTGTCTTTATTCAAATACTATCACACCAACAGCTGCAGTCACAGTACTTAAGTATATTATACGGAGTACTTCGATCCAGATAGGAGGATAAAAGACTCATCCCTTGCATTGGCTCCAATATCCGCCAAGAGCCAATAGCTTCCTTGTCCGAGACCTTGATTTTCGCACATCGGCTGAAAAAACTATAACCATATTCCTTCTAATCTATTCTACTGTCTGTGTCATACAAGTATAGATATACAAGCTTAAATTAATCCTACCAATCTAATTCGACTGATAAACCCAATTTCAACAGCGCTTTCCCTCGTCTACCCCTCAATCCTCAATCTGATATCACAAGTTCTATCTCTTTCCATTCAATGCACCTCCAATCACCCGGCCGATCTCCCAATCGAAACTTCGACAGATAGCGCTAGACAGGGGTTTTATTTTGACCGACCAAACAAGTCTCCCATCTCCATATGCCGGGCCTCTTCCGCGACCTCACACGCAAGGTAATTGATCCACCGGCTGTGCGCCCATTGCGTGTCCGAGACCCGTCAACGTAGCCAGTTTCAGATCTATCGGAGTTTGGGCTGTGGCGCTGGCTGTAGGGTGCTCGATCTGGGATTCACATGTCTAGACCTTTTGTTGCTTTTTCATATTTTTGTGCTGTGTGATTACTACGTACATAAGCTTGACGCGTAGGGCTACAATGCGTGACATATGACTTGTCGTTTCTACCTCGTGTTTGACAGGCAAGCGCCTGTTGCAGGTTGCTTTTTTTGGGCTCTGACAAATCCAGTCTATTTGTAATACATCGTATAGCGAGTAATTGAGCTCTTGGTTATTCCTTAAAAGTCTGGAAAACGGCTCTGGAACCGTAGGAAAAGGTAAAACCAGATACCAAATCCAACCCGCATCACCGCCATGGCAACAGCCGTGCCGACAGTAGTGTGCAGAAACCCCAGCGTCAGTGTGTCTCAGAGAAACACAATCAGTCTATCCCAAACAACCGAGGATAGACAGTCCGGACCGGCCGTCCGCCCCGCCCGTCTGCCGCATCAACCTTGCAGTGGCAACACAGACTGTTCCAAGTATTTGGAGACACGCATTACTGCGGCAGGGATTAACCCTGCCTTGCAGCGGGGGACGACCAGGGCACCCCGAGAGCCAGTCGGCCCCTCTCTGCAGAAACTTCATCCTGCATTCGCATCTGCAGGACGAGAGGAGACGTCCTACCGTCCCTGTGTCCGGCGGGGCAGTGTGTTGTAGATATTCGGACAAAGTACAGCCGCGGGTAGTATCCATGACAAAGACATGGCGCAAGCCGGGAGCATGTCTGCATAAATCCAAGACAACTTCAACTGTGCTCCACAGCCTGGCCCTCGCCCTCGCCCTGGCCTTCGCCCTTGCCCTGGCTCTCCTCTTTCTCCTTCATCTCCAAAGCCTCCATACTCTCCTCCCATCTCGGAACATCAACCCTCCCCTCCCACTTGGAAATAACAACATCCCCCTTCCGCCCAAGCTGCGTCTCCGCCCGCTCCTCCTCCCCATCCTCAGCCCTGGGCGCAACCTCAGCGGCGCCGCCATCAGCACCAGCAAAAACAGCCTGCACATCTAGCTCCGTAAGCGCACTCTCGTATAGTACACGGAGCTGCTCCCTCTTGCGACGGCGCAGTTCCGCAACTTCACTATTGCCACCGTCATCCGTCCCCGTAGATCCAGACACAGCAGCAGCAGCAGCAGCAGAACGACCCCGCACAGCCGGCTTCTTCACAGCACCCGGTCCACCCCGCTCCTCGAACCCGCGTAGCAATCCCTCCAGAATGCCTAGCACAGTGCCTGCTCGCATGCCCAGCTGTGCACCCACGGGGAATCCTCCGTCGAAGCCTTCCTGCACGTGCGCGCCCTTTGAGGCGGCCGTGCCGTCCCTGTAGCCTGCTGTGACGTGTTGTCGGCGGAGGCTGGGGAGGTCGGAGGGTTCGGCTGATTGGGTGAGTGGGTTTGTTGTTGATGGGAGTGGTGCGTTGAGAGTGCTTTCGTGCGGTGGGGAGGAGCCGAAGATGTCGTCGAGAGAGTTCTCGTCGACTGCGGGGTTGTCTTGTGACATTGTTGTTGCTGGGGAGGGTGGGGCGGATTGGGCGGATGAGGAGTCTGTGTGGGTTGATGTCATTGGTATGGAATACCTATTGACTATTGTCTTCGATCTGTAGGGTTGTTGTGAGGTCTGAGTTGGTGAGGCCTGGGAGAAAAAAAAGTGGGCGGGGGGTCGGCGGGGCGATCCGGCGATCCATAGATGGCTATTGGGGTACTAGAAACCACTTGGGCATGTAATACTAGGGTTGAATTGTTTATTATTTAAAAAGCTAATAGCTTTTATTATATACTAATGACTAAGTAAGATGTAAATCTTATATGGGAGGTTAGATATGGATGGATAACAGGGGAGTGTGAACTAATATAGTCATTCCTGTGAATGTACAGATGAAGGCTATTTCAACCGGAAATGCCTTCCGCCTCCTATTCTACGAGAGATTTCTTTCCTGAATAGTCCAGCGTTATTGATAAAACAGGTATTAGCTTTATCTATTGCAAGGAGGCTCTGCCAAATAGGCGAAACAATATCACGTACACTGTTGAACCTTTTGGGTGATAATCTTTCTCGCCGGCTTCCAAAACAACTCCAAAGCTGCACCTGGACGAGGCTTGGAGAAATCAACCTCACTGACTTGGATCATTGGATCTTGTTGAGCACCCTCGGTTTCTGTTGCTTCGGGTATTCGCAAATGCAATACACTTCCTGGTTCCGACCCGAACGGCATTTAGCCACTTAAGTTGGTGCTCATTGCCATAAAAGGCCATCGCGATGATTTTCCCAATGAAAAACCAAAATGTCCAAAGCTTGTTGAATTTGTAAGGGATTTCTGAGACAGACTGCAACATAAAGTCCAGTCTTTTGTCAGAAAGCCTTCTATAAAAAGGTGTTGTTAGGTCCCTAGCTGGGGTATATCCATTGGGATGTTGCTTACTGAACCACAAAATGAGCGATATCTGATAGCAACACGTTCTTAAATTGGTCTTCAACAGTTACCTTGAGGAATAGAACTGGCACCGTTATGGCCTCACGATCCGGCAGTGTTCATCCATTCCCGACATACAGGCTTCGGTGTCAAAACCGATGTCTGTTACTGCATGCTTACTATACCATCGCATTTCGTAACCAAAATTGTTCCCTGGCTCTTATTTTGGTGGGAGTACGACTGCGCCAATGTATGTTCCGTCACTAAGTCGCAGTTTCCTTCTCTAAGGGCCAGCCCGGTATTCTTCAAATTCAATCTATTTCTCCGCGCCCTAGTTGTCTATTATTAGCTTTGCTTGGATGCGTAGTATAAAGAAGTTGGGCCTTCCTTTCGTTAAAAGAGAACACTAGGGCGCAGAAAACATGTTTAAGGATCTCCTGCACGAGATTTTAGAAAATATTACGGTGTGGGTGCGTATAGTCTACGCAACTCGAGGACTTTACTAACATCTGCAGTTGTCACTGCTTACTTTTCAATCTCTGGCCACGCCTCCTTGAAACCTGCATGTGCTTTAGTCTTCGGATTTACCGTATAGTCGTGTTTCGTGCTGCGAGTGAATGAGCCTTGAATATACTCGACGTCGATGATCTCTCCATCCCTCCAAAAGCGCCCCGTCATGACCATAGCGGCCAGACACTCACTAAAGCCACCACTGGGAGCCTCTCCGCATAGAACTCGGAAAATGGCACTCTAACAACATGCTCATTGATGTGTGCTTTTGAGATCAACGGTGTTGCCAGTGCTTATATTCTGCCAGTTACATCAAATATACATGTACTTCGGACTTTTTGACATAGAGACTTCTATAGATGCCATTTGAGTAATTCGGTGCGATAAGCCACAGCATTAAGTTGGATTATATTGACCACAAGTCGATTCATCTCTTATAGAATTACCCTTGCTCTCTGGCTATATAAACATTTGATACACGTCCTATTTACCCAATGTTCATACTAGACCAATCTATTCCTCCCCGTCTTTACTACTATCCCCACCATCTGGAACACAAGCCTCCCCACTCGGCACAACAGTCCATGCCTCAAACCCATTGTACAAATAGCATACATCCCAGCCATTGGTAATACTCCCTAGCAGGCCACTTTCCCCACCAGAACAGTCAGGCGAGCTGAACATGCAAAGATCATAACGGTTCACGTCCGAGGGGCTCTTCCACGAGATACTCTTGACATTTGTCGAGTTGAATTCGGCAGTATTCAATACCTGACAGTCCCGCCGTTGTGCGCCAGAGTAGTGGAGAATGGAGTATTGGATGTTGTTCACAGAGCTGTTGCAAACCGGGGGTGCTTCACTGAGGAAGCGGAAATCCCACTATGAAACATTAGCGTGTTTAGCTGAGAATTCGGGTTGTTTCACGTACGGCTCTGTAGGCCAGGACTGTGAGATCTTCAGGGCTAGGCAGCGCGTTCACCGTCCAGGGAGAGACGCTAATTAGCGTCGCGCATGCCGCGAGGAATTTCATTACGCTGTACTTGGTATAAATAACGATTAAGGTCGGAAATAAGGAATACAAGCGTTTGGTTGAAATGTTCAAAAGCGCAGAATTGCTTCTTTTTATACACCACGCCCATCCCAGTCAGACTATTTTAGTCCACGACTGCTCCTGCAGAAGCGGAGTCAGCGCCACCAATCACGTCCATCCACAGCCAGTCGAGACTCCGTAGGCTCGAGGACAACTCCTTTTAGCTGCAGCTCAAGACCAGCTGAGAGCATTTGGCTAGAGGGGGGGTCTTGGTTAAGTTTTTCTTGGCGTCGGGGAAATGGCGTCTCTTAGGCTCTCATTGGGCGCAATATTGTCGAGACCCTGGTTCCTGAACGGTATCATCGGATATGCTACCGTGCCCGCCCTGATTCTCGGGGGAATAAAAGGGGCGTCATTTTAATATTTCACTTGAGACAAGGTTGAGGTTGATTGTCTCACTAATTCAGGAACACGGCGAATGAGCACCTGCTTGGCTCAGGAACGACGCTGACAGGATATCGTCTTATGTGCAGCTTGCAGTGCTGACTTTCGGAGATGAGCTCGCTTACTTTATCTGGTTGTACGGTTTATGACTGTGTGGTGGCCAAATCTATCCTTGAGAACTTATTGATATATCAGGCTGAGGAACGGTGGGTGTTGAGGGTAAAGAAGTGCAGAATTGTGGAAGCCTTTACATATAAGGACAAAAGAGGCTTTGATCTCCGATGCTTACTGCCTGTGACCTACATAAAGTCTGTTCTCAGTAAGCCACATAATGCCTCATTGTATTTTGTTTCGTCTAGACCTTTTGATGCCCAGGTCCCCTAGCTTCCAGAAAAATAGTCCCCGGGTGATTGGTAACCGTTACAGGCTAGAAGACCGACAAGTGCATTCGATTTGTTTTATGACTTGCACATTGTGTGGGCAAGTGACCTCATTCAAAACAGCACTCACGATATTAGAAGTAATGCCTGCTTGTCTAAATTATGTATTTATTTCATCTATGGAATATCCCAGAAGGTATACAAAGACATTATAGGCCGTCCCGACACATCAAAAACACAGTAGACGAACTGTATCAACCCCGCTGGGGACTAGACGACAACCGCCAAGCCCGCAGAGGCAATTCCTGTAGCTTCTGCGCAGCGGGTTTGATAAACATAATGAATGTGAGCGTGCCAATGATCACACAGAGCATGTTGGTCATATAGTACCCGTCACGGTCGACGTGGCAGGTACCGCCGCCGTTGACGCAGCGGTTCTTCTCTGGCTCGAGGGCGCAGGAAAATGCTGTTGTGATGAGGGTGTCTTTAAGGGAATCGGCGGGTGGAGCGATAGTTGGGGGAAGACATGTTGCTTGAGTGAACATGTCGACGAGCTTGAGGACAAAGATACGGGGGAATGTTCCACCCAGATTGGAGACACTGGGGGTGATATGTTAGCTATTGTGGGCACGATTTATTGCAGGGCGGGGAAGGGAGAGGGCAGATAGTATGACTTACGTTGCAAGCAGAGTCATGTACGTCCCGCCAATGGCTGGGTCGGCGATGCGGGCGTGGAAAGCCGAAATGGCGACGAACATGACTGTATTCATGAAGGTTGAGAGGACATGCTCGCCGATGACTGTGAGCATGTACCACATTGGCACTTCCGAGGCTGTGGGGTAGATCATGACGGTGAATTGAGCGAGCACGGCGGCTGCTAGTCGTCCAATAAAGGCCCAGCCCCAGAGCCGCATTGCTCCGTAGTTGGTTGACCACTGGCCAGCATAGTAGCCAAGCATGATTTCAAAGGGGAAGTCGATCAACACGACCAGGGCCATATTGTCTTGGCCAAAGCCCTTATCCAGGAGCTTGAGACTGGTGACTCCGTCGTTGGCCTGGAAGCCGATCTTGGCGATGAGGTGAATGAGAATGATGGTCTGAATGTTCTTCAACTTCAGAACGCTCCACATGCTTTTATACACATCCATAATGCTGTCACGTTCCTTGGTGCGTTCCTCCTTCTTCAGGAAGGCCAGACCACATGTGACGATCAGATAAGCCCAGCCCCAGAAGTTGAGATAAGTGCCGAGGGATAGCAGGCCGCCCTCTCCGGGGATAGTTCGGAACCACCTGTTCGCAAAGTCCTTCGAGTTGAAAGCCAAGAAGACAGTGTAGGACAGGAAGTGACCGGCTGTCAATCCTACCGTTTGGGCGGTCGAGGCGTAGGAGATGTTAGGTGGGGACATCAAAGTGATAGCCCATCCATCCACAGCAATATCCTGGGTGGCACAGAACAGAACCAACATAAACCACCAGTATGTGAATGTCCAGACTCCCGCGCCGCCGTTAGCGCCGGCTTGTATCATCATATCCTCGATATGGCTACCCATATAAATCATGGCTAATCCGGCAATCACCTGCACGGGGGTAATCCAGCTCTTGCGCCGACCAAACCGCGTACTCCACACAGCATCGACAATAGGACTCCAAAACAATTTGAGCGAGTATGGGTATGAGGCGAGGGAGAAGATTCCAATCTGGCCGTATGAGAGGTACGGCTTGAGAAGGAAGGGCACAGAGCCAGTGGCTAGGCCCATAGGGATTCCCTGGAGGAAGTATAGCAAGACCAGTAGCAGGAAGTTGCGGCGATCACTGCGCGGTAGGTTGCGAAAAGTGGTATTCGTCTGAACTGGGGTTTGAGGCACGATCGGCTCGTTGTCGAGGGAAAAGGAAGATCGTGACATGAGGTGGGCTGTTCTTTCGGCTGAGGTCTCTGTGGAAGGCGTGTCCCTCCTGCGCATTTCGATGTTGTTATTCATCTTGCCATTCGCACGTCCGTTGGACCCGGTGGAAACTGTCAGGTTCGCTTTGGAGCGACGCTTCGAGAGAGTCGCGTTCTTGCGTGTCATTGAATGTTGTATTATGATAGGGAGATATCGCCTTCGTCAACTTCGTCCTGATTGGATCGAGGACTGAAGTTGGATATTAGGATATTGAATAATGAAAGGGATGAATTAAGGGTTTGGGTTCGGCTTTGAAGGGGTCTGCAGGTCTAGATACACCGGGTGTCCTGTATGCTTAATTCCACGGAGAATGAAGGAGTGAATGAGGGATATGAAAAGAAAGAAACCTCATAGACATTGGGTGGGGGATGTTCGAACCGCTGGATGACAAAAAAAACATGAGGCAAGCTGGCCTCTTGGCTTTTAGCTGCAGATCCGGGGAGCCGGGGCAGAGAGTCTATTTTAGTCTTCTTCATATATAAGATGGTCGAGCATGGAAATGGATATAGACATGAGCATAGATCTAGATCTGAAGCTGATCCTTTGATATTCTCTCTCTGTTACACATATAGCATTTAACACTATGAGGTCACCACACCAACTGGGACTGTAGGGGTCCATATGTCATATCAGATCTATACCCAACCTCTGAATCCAGACACCCTTGTGGGTTAGCCTTCTCTGGGATCTACTCAGCTCTTGCATTATAGTATGAAAACCTAATAACCTCAGCCCATTGAGCCCAAGCTTCTGCATAATCGCGTCAGAGGGTGACGCGATCACGTGCCACAAATAAACAACCCCATGCGCAATCAAGTTTACCTTCTGCAACAACATTGCAAGGGAAACAATCCCTAAACCAACTTGCAAAATGACAACCAAATCTCGCACCCCCACATCACCGGATCCAGAAGAAGAGGAACTAGACACGGAGATAACATCAATCCGCGCAGAAAGTACGCATCCCACCTCAAGTCCCCAAATCCAAAACTAACAAAACCAAGTCCAAAACCTCCAAAAGCGCAAGCGCATCCTGACATCAAGCCTCCTAACAACCGACCCAATCCAAAAACTCCTACGCAAACAACCCAAACCCTCAACCACAACAAACCAAACTGACTCCCTCACCACAATTTCTCCCCTCGTCCACGCCGCCGGCGCACACTCCTCCTCAAACCACCACCGCATCGCCTTCAGCGCAACTGCCTTCCCATTCAAAGACCCATCCCCAACAGCCCCGGCCGGAACCCTCCTCGGCGTGCGCATTGACGTATGCGCCCGCAACGGCCGTTTCACAAAACCATACTACATACTCCTACAACATGAGCGGAGCCGCGCAGGTCCCGGTTCAGCTTCTGCGACGGTGTTGAAAGTGCACCGGCATACCGTGCCGGGGTTTATATCGATTGCGAAGCTTGAGAGTGTTTATCTACCGCGTCCTGGTGTGTCGCGCAGCACTGGGAATGGAGATGGGGAGGGCGGAGGTTCATCTGGCGAGGACGAGGACGCGGAGCCCGCGAAGTCAAGGAAGAAAAGCGCCAGCTCGTCTCGGAAGCAAGATCTGCGGGGATTTGTACGCGAGCTTCGGAGGGAACTTGTCGCGTGGCATATGCGCGTTGATGCGGTTGACTTCCTGCGCGAGAAATTGGGTCTTGTTGGTGAGGACGGGAGGGCGTTGCCGTTTGATGTTTCGCCTGATCGGGATACGGGCATTCTGTCTTTGGCTGCTGTTTCTGTTGAGGCGCGGTATGTACGGGTTGAGTGGGTTCATGGACGGGTTGGACGGTTTAAGCTGTCTAATACTGGGGTTGTGGAGCGGGCTGTTGTTATTGGTGATGAGGGGAGGGACAAGAAAGTTGAGGATGCGATGACCGCGGGTGGGGGGAGGGTTGAGACCGTTTTGGATAGGTTGAGGGTGGATGTGTTGTCTGGATCGCCTGGGTTATGAGGTGTTCTAAGGTGCTGTGTTGTATTTTATTTTGTTCTTCAGCAAGAGATACCCCATTTTGAAGTTTAAAGTGTTTGAACGAAATTGAAATTGAAATTCATTGCAGCTAAATTATAAAGAGGCGTGTTATGTCTATTCAATGGTCTCCACCAAATGCTATGCAATCATGAGATCAAAAAGCCGCTGCAAGACGTGTATGTGTATGGCGACAGTCGATCCAAACTCAGAGTTCAAAATTATTACACGAAGGGTAAGGAGCATAATAGGGATAATAGGGACAAATGTAGGTGATTAAAAGGGTATATTGAGTAGATGTCGTGTCATCGTCTCCAATTAGAGAGAGAGATAATCCTGGCTGGGATGGATTGTATCCGGGGTTGAAGTATCGAGTGGTGAGTGTTCCACAACAGCAATGGGAGTGTTGGGGGTGAAAACGACAAGCGGCAAAGGACCGTATGATTGGCCGTGTCGCACCTCGAGATGCCGACGTAGGACGGCCTCTTCCAGATACCAGCGGTGCCGCAGAGTCGTCTTTTTCATATCCAAAGCTTGCATAAGACAGGTCTCTTCTCGTTGGTGCTCGGCTTGCAAGGTAGCAAGATCCCGCATGTGTCGGTTACACATTTCTTCTAGTTCCTTTTCCATACGCGCTGTGGCTTCCTGCAGCTTAAGTTCTTGGCGGTCACGGAGGACTTTGATGCGGGCCTCGTGCAGCTGGTCCATGTTTTTGTGGCAGTGGTATTGTTGTTCTAGCTGCTCCATGTGTTGCCGAGTGAACACACGGGCTGGGGGTGTTGAATCGGATTCCGAGAATGATTCGGAGGAGCGTTCGGATCGCTCGGCTCTGGTCAATATTCCGGCGGGAGATGGCGGTGGGCTGGCATTGCGGAGATACCCCTCCATATGCTTGATGCGAGTGCGCGAGTTCATTTTTGCTCGATCAAACTCGCGTTGTTGTTCGATTTCGACCGCCAGCTGTCTCTCTTCAATTTGGGTTATGGCCTGGATGTTCTGTGTAAGCGCCTGTTAGCCTAGTGAGAAAATAAGAACCGAATCTTGTAAAACGAACCTTATCTCGTTTCTCGTCTTCTTGGCGGTGGTTCTCAGACTGCTGCTCTGAGATAGCGGTCTGGTGCCGACGCCGGAGGGTACTTAAAGCGGCATCTTGGAAAGCAAGATGCCGGTTCCTTTCCATCCGATGCCGCTCTTGCATCTCACTTAGCTCCGGATCGTCCAGACTTCTTTGCAACTCCTCTTTGCTGAAGCGAGGAATTTCCAATCTGGGAAGTGATACCTCATTGCTCACATGGGGTGAAACATCATGGGCAGCATCATTAGGTTCCGGTTTAGGTTCGCAGCGAACATGTTCAACGCCATTGTCGCCTGTGGATACAGACATGCGCCCTTCCGAGGGCAAGACAATGGCCGAAGATGTGCGCCTCTTGCGGAAATGAATTCTACCAATGGCAGACTTCAAGCTACTCCGTCGCCTCTCCTTCTTATCGGCAGTTGCGACACCAAGAATTGAATGCTGATGTGACCTGTCCTCAAATGGGTCATTATAGCTGTGCCCAATGAGGCCCGTTCTTCCCTCGCTGGAGCTGAATGAGGTCGGGCGCGTAGACAGCGAAGCCAGTGATCGCGTACTGCCAGCCTTAATGTGTTCCGAGGCAAGTGTGACGTCCGATAGTGACGAAACGATCTGATTGAGCACAGATGGGACGGGGGAGGCCGGCTCGTGGGACGGAGTGACGGACCCGCACGCGGAATTCCGATCAGTCGACGATCCAGAAGACAGGATTGGCGAGAAGAGATCGACCATTCCGGAGGCAATCAAGGCAGCCGCCGCGGATGCTTCAATCTCTGGCACTTTCAGACCGAGCTGTTCAGCTTCTTCAGCTAAGCGTTGCGCCTGCGCCGCTTCGGATTCCGGTGAAGGGTGGTGGAGGACATCGGTGCGATATTGGGCCTCATCGAAGATGGGCCCGGTGGTCAACTCCATTGTATATACAGTTATAGGAGGTATGTGGCGCCTAACCAGCGGGCGGACATGAAAGTCAAGGTAGAGCTAAGAATAATAGTCCACATGGATGCGTTCTATGACGGCATCCAAGGAATTTTCAAGGATGAGGGGGGTTTGTAATAGTAATAGAAAGGTGGAGGTAAGAGGGTCAAAGCGAATAAGGGGGGTCAGAAAGTAGGGGGAAAACAAAGACCAGTAAAGGCCAGTAAAGGCCAGTAAAGACCAGTTGACGGTTACGTCCTCTTGTTTCCTCATGTTTTGTCGTTTTAGGCAATTTCTGGTAAAAAAAATAAATCAAATTGGCCCACGGGTGGCCCTGACGCAATCCCTGGTTCTACTCCGGGACAACGGGGCTATTTTGAAACGGACTAAGATTGGGGGCTATCAACAACCTACATATACAACATAGGTAGTTATAGAAGGTTGTCTTAGATACGAACTATACTAGAACTGTTTATGTACTAATTACATAGTTAGACAGTAGATCGGAAAATATTAAACTATCCCACTTAAACATCTCGGCATTTGTTCAGATACATATGTAGCCTGGCGTCAACCTGCATTTCTAACTCTATGCGCTTGATCCCTGGAAATCCCTCGATCAAGCCTCTAGCCCCTCGATCCTGGCTATATTGGGAAGGTAGGGCTTAGGGCTACTGAAATAGCCTCGGTCCCATGGAAAGCACGGGTCAGGCCAATACAGGCCATGTAGAGCAGCTTAGCTTGCTCAACGGTCAATGAATAAGTTTTAGTCATTCAACATATTGAATGCCAGTTGGTATGCCCGCTCCTTAGCCTCGTATTGCGAGGTTCCCTCCTTCGTCCTCTTATCCCATGCATGGCTACACCCCAGCATCCGCTCACTGACCACATGCCAGCCTTGCAATTTCTTGATCTTCTGGGCCAGTGCCTCGGCTTCAAGTGCGAGAGTATCGCCATCTACGGTTATCACAAGAACACGTTGTGGGAATCGATCCACCTCGGCGTAGAGTGGTGAAATGCGCGGGTCCCGCTTGTCGAAGGATGAGGGTACATAGCAACGGTCGAAGAGGCGCATGACAGGAAGAGGAATTGCAAAGTCCCCACGGGCCGGAGCAATCTTTGAACCAGGGGCAGGACTTAGATCGGTCACAGGATAGATTGTTAGTAGGGAGCGGAATGTATCGCGAGGGAAGAGGTTTGACGCAGCTGCCAGAGCGAGATTGCCCCCAGCACTAAATCCAGATATAGACACACGGGTCAGGTCGAATTCATCGGGACGTGTGAAAACATATTTGATGGCATCTTCCACATCGTTCAGTGCGGCGGGGAACGGGTGTTCTGGTGCTAGACGATAGCGGACGTCCAGTACAGTATGCTTGGTTTCCTGACTGACTCGTCGACAAAACTCATCGTCACTACCATGGAGGGGTAGCACAAAGCCACTTCCATGAAAGTTGAGGAGGACAGGTGATGGGCCCGGGCCGGAAGGGTGATACAGATGAACCTTGATGGTTCGGCCAGCATCCCGGGACTTGATATGGCGGATTTCATCTGGACTGGCCGATATAGTTCCGGCAAGGCGCACGAATGTTCGAATGATATATGCGAAGCATTTATCAAAATAATACATGAGAATATCCATGCTTGGCGTCGGAGGATGTGGTATGTTGAAGCTGTGTCTTAGCCGAGGCCTGAAGCCAGGGGTTAAGTATGCCACTGCTGATCTCCACTTTCTCCTAGTCCATGCTGACATCTTGCAGTGGCTAGCCCGGAGGTACTAACCTGGAATCCACTAACGTGTGTTTCTAATATACCATCTATCCAATGATAGCCAGTAAAAGACCGTCTAACTATAAGGCACAATGCACGCCCTAATTTCAAGGCACCCATGCAGCATACAGTGTAACTTTTCCCTGATAATCGAAACTGACTAGGGTGACCTTACCTAGACCAACGTTGACACTTTATATTCTCCATCCTTTTGCAAATGCTATACTTTTATAATAGTAATATGAACCAAGCCAATGTTCAGGTGCGTCGATATATTTTGTCCCTCGTGGCGGTATTGAAGCTCCTATCAATTAGCTCTCAATTCCCTGCATTCAGAAAGTTCCACGCAGAGTTTCATTGCCTTCCACGCACCTTGTCTGCCAATCAAAATGACCGCCTGCCGTCGTCACGCCCATCTCCAACGCCCATCGCCATCGCATCTATTGTTTCCTTTTGGAGTCCGGGAACAATCATTCTAGTTTCCAAAATCATCAGCTTCGGACTAATTAGGCAAACAGACACTACTTGTTGAGCTGGGCAGAAGCGCTAAGAGATCTCGCTTCCAACACCGCAATCTACACGCAATTCACACGATGTCCACCAAAATCGACGCCGTCAACACTAATTTCACAGTCTTCATACGCTTGCCATTTCCCAGGGGCGACTTTGTTGACCCACCACCTGCAAGTTTCCCCAGGAGAGACCCCTTGAGCATCCACTGATATAAATAGGTGGAATGGAATGCATCCAAAGACCAAGCGTTATGGGATATCCTTTCTCGACCATCCAAGGGTGACATAGACTGTATGTATTGATATTGCTTCCAGACTTTGCTTTGCAAGGCTGCTTTGACATTGCTGACATTGTCATAGGGAAAGCTCTGTAACTGCACTCTGCCCCAGGTACTTCGAAGCTGAGGGTCACTAACATGGTTGGTTTAGTGCAGAGAACTTCGACGTCACCTTAAAGTTTCTTCTTCAGCAGGCAGCATGGCTCTATGATCGCCAGCTGTCACAGGTTCGGGCTCAAATGCGCAAGGTCGGCACTACGCAATCGCACTCTCCTTCCCCAGCTCTAGGATCTGTATCTGGTAGTACGGCCTTGCCACAAAGAGAAACTCCAGTACCAGGTATATTTCGTGGTTGCTTTGTACTCACTACTCTGAGGCTGACGATCAATAGGTTCTCGTGCGCTATCACGTCAAGTATCTCAGCAGAAAGATATTCCTCTACGAGGTATGGTCCGACACCCAACCCGTCTTCGCACAGAGCATTTGATAGCGCCAATTGATCGTTCGTGTTTGACACTGACTACAGCCCCTGACAACCGACATACGAGCTTTACATCAACTACGGCTATCAACCAGACTCGTGGATCCCGGGACCCTATACGCACTGGCACGCCGACAACTGAGGACAAGGAAGCACGCTGGGACCCTTTTGGTCGTCGGCCATCTGCTGTCAGATGGGAACAGCCGCCCGTCGCCTCTTTGTCCCGATCTCCACCACTCGAGGAAGAGTCTCTATCCTCGAGCTCGTCGGAAGAATCAGGATCAGAGGATGAAATCACCAGGCGTGCACCCCTGTTCAAACGGTTTGGCAAATTTTCTACCCACCGCTCTGGTCTACGGGACGACGATGACGACGAAGAAGATACTCCAGACTTTCTTCCCATGACCCGAGAACACCAACACAGCCTTCTGGAACGTCCAGGCCAGGGACTCAGTGCTACCATCCGTCTAGATGCCGAGCGAGGGGCGCAACGGCGACACCACGAGCAGCGGTCTGGTCCCAGGATACCGGTAGCTACGGAGTCATCCACCAGCTCTATCAGCTCCGGTGGGCGTAGCAGCCTACCCGGTGGACCCAGGCGAACCAGCCAAGGAGCAGCGATACCGAACCCCCAGCCCACCGCCGAGCGCCAAAATTCGCGCAAGTCCACCGCCTCCGGTCGCGAAGCCAGCGATGGTACCCCTAGCATGGGAAGCAGCTTCAGTGACCTTGAAGGTATGTTTCCCAACCTCGAGGATTCCGGATTCCAACTGATCGGCTGGTCAGATGCAAGCGTTACCCAGTCAGCCCTAGAGGAGGCCCTTCTAAGCAACATGCAGCATGGTGGAATGGCGAGTCGGATGAGTACTATCAGCCAAGCCTTGCGCAGCCGGTATCTGCAGTGAAATACCTCTTCCATAGCAACATCTATTTTGGCAGATTGCACTCTACGATGTAGTATGATGTGTATGATGTAGCTCATGCGGGGTGTGCCGCGTTCCGCATATGGCATCCACGTGACAGAGTGCCGCCCCGGTATCTCGGTGAGGCGCCCCGGTGACATAGACATTGTGGATATCTTCACTTCGTCCGGAGCTCTCTATACTCAAATATTCCAAGTATTCATCGTCACGGATCGGTCAAACGGGAGCGCTAGTGCCGGATCAGGCCGATCATTCTCAACGCCCACACCATATAATGGAGGGGTAGCTCAACCTAGCTAACCAGTTGCCTTAAAAAACGTTGAATGTACAACAAAAAGAAATACTGGATATTTTGCATAAACCCGACCTTCGGCCAATCGTGGAAAGCTGACCGGCATCAAAGAACACCCACCGCAACCCCACCAAGGCTTTAGGGCGTGGAGCCTCGGCATCCCAACTGCAGTTCACCTCAAAGACCGATCTTCCATTCGCAATTGTTCCACCCTTTTTATCTATCGCAAATCGTTTCTGTCGTAATTCACAATGGCCGCCCCATTACTCGGGGAAATGTCCCCAGCGGAGGCAGAATCCGTCTATTTCAATGAATACCCCCCACCAAAGGCACTGCCCCGACATGAAGCGCTGGCACGCGCATTCATTAACCTCCACGTGGAGGAGAACAGGCGCGTAGTGCTCGTCACATCCGGAGGCACAACAGTACCACTAGAAGCGCAAACCGTACGATTTATCGACAACTTCTCCGCCGGAACTCGAGGCGCCACATCGGCCGAGTACTTCCTCGAGCAAGAGTACGCAGTAATCTTCCTACACCGGCAGTACAGTCTCCTACCGTACTCGCGACACTACAGCCACTCGACCAATTGTTTCCTGGACTTCATGGATGAAGCGCCTGCCTCCCCGGACTCCTCCAACCCCGGCCATGGACCTATCATGGTGCGCGATGAGTACCAAGACCAGATGCGCAGCGTGCTGCGGAAATACCGCTACGCGAAGCAGAACAACCGTCTCCTTCTACTGCCGTTCACGACAGTTTCTGAGTACATGTTCGAGCTGCGGTCAATTGCGAAGCTGATGCGGCCGCTTGGCCCGAATGCACTCTTCTACCTTGCGGCTGCTGTCAGCGATTTCTTCATCCCGCGCAGTCGCATGGCAGAGCATAAGATTCAGTCTGGTGAGTTGCCTCCACACATGCGCGGTAGCGCAATCTCATCGGATGAAATCTATACGGGCGAAAACGAAGAAAAGCCCTCGTCGAATAGTAGGAAGCTGGTCGTCAACCTCGACCCCGTGCCCAAGTTCCTGCATCAGTTGGTGGATGGTTGGGCTCCGGAGGGGAGTATGGTTGTCTCGTTTAAACTGGAGACAGATCCGTCGCTGCTTGTCTACAAGGCGCGCACTGCGCTGCAGCGCTACTCTCACCACTTGGTGATTGGCAATTTGCTTTCGACGCGCAAGTGGGAGGTGGTTTTCATTACCCCCGATGAGCCGCATGAGCGATGGATCCGGGTCCCCAAGTCTCGGCGCAGCAAGAGTATCTCTGGCGTTGAAGATCAGGTTGGGTTGGCGGAGGCTAAGATGGGGAAGTCGTCGACGGTGGAGCAGACGGAGGTTGAGCAGATTGATGAGACTAGTCGGGATGGAATTGAGATTGAGAGTCTTATTATTCCGGAGTTGGTTAAGTTGCACACGAAGATGATTGAGAACAAGACGCAACCTGCTCAGTGATCCATATATATGGGGCTGTACAATTCGATATGAACATAATGGATATTCTTGGGGTCTCAAACTTGAATCAATTAATACTGTCCTTGGTTCCGTGGACTACATATATACATATAAATGATTCATAGATTCAACTCTCCCACCATCCAACTAACCATCCAATGCGTCATGATATGCTGCACTGCCCATGCTGATCTCGGTGGACCCTGACGTCGTGCGGGACGGGAGCCCACCCCTGAGGAGATGAAGAAGCCTTGGAATATCTCTTATAGCAAGGGATTGTCATATCTCAGACGAGAGGTATTTGATTCAAGGGGCGGGCTATTTAAAATACTCCGGATTCCACTTAGGCTACGCGTCCCGATGTGTCAGCGGTAAACCTACAGGTGTCAATCAACTTTAGCTCCGATCTTCACCAGTTCTTTGCTCTTTTGGTTAACAGGAGAGGGGAAAAAAAAGGTCAGACTTCCTTTTTTGGAGAAAATGATCGATTGATCTACTCTCTGTTTTGGTGTACTCATATTTTCTCAGGATGGTGCCCCGCCGGTTCAGTCGTCGCCTAATTGCAGTTGCAACCGCCATTGCGCTCTTCTTCCTCTACCACATCGGCTTCCTCTCTAGTCACAATCGCCAATGGCGCCCTCACTTCACAACGACAGAAGTCCCCCCAACCCTCGATGAGAATGGTGAACCAGCCCCATTTTGTCCACCCCTACCAGGCATTGAAGATGTGCTCGTGGTAATGAAGACCGGGGTGACGGAATCGCGCGAGAAAGTCCCCATCCACTTCAGAACAACCTTACGATGCATCCCCCACTTCGTAATCTTCTCCGACTTTGCAGAAGAAATCGAAGGTGTCCAAATCCACGATGTCCTGAAAGATATGGACAGCGCCGCAAAAAAGAACCCGGACTTCGACTTCTACCACCGCATTGTGAAATACGGTCGCAAGGGTCTAGAACAGCAAGATTTCAATGATGAAGCAAACTCCGCCATCGGAAAACCCGGCAACCCAGGCTGGAAGCTCGACAAATGGAAGTTCCTCCCAATGGCACAGGAAGCGCTACGCTACAAGCCCGACGCAAAATGGTTCATCTTCGTCGAAGCGGACACGTACATCTCTTGGCCAACGGTCCTAACCTGGCTGGCCCAGTTCGACCACACAAAACCACAATACCTCGGCACGGAGACTCAGATCGCGGACGTTATCTTCGCCCACGGGGGCTCGGGCTTCATGCTCTCTAACCCTGCTCTACAGCGTGTCTCTGACGAGTACACTACCCGCGAGGTTGAGCTGAACAACTTCACAGACGAGCACTGGGCCGGCGACTGCGTGCTCGGGAAGGTCCTCAGCCACATAGGTGTCAACCTACACTTCACGTGGCCGATCCTTCAAAACTCCAACATCGGCGAGCTGGACGAGTTCACTACAGACTTCTACCGAAAACCATGGTGTTTCATCGCCGTAGGCCTCCACCACCTCTCACCAACTGAGATCGAGAGGCTATGGAAATTCGAACAAAAGCGCTGGCGTGATGTTAGTCGATCCTCCCTCTACCCCTAACCCCCCCCCCCCCCCCCAAAAATCCATCTACCTAGTCCATCCATGACGTTTCCTAACCCTTGCCTTACAATAGAAAAATAAAAGAATCCTCCTCCACGGCGACCTGTTCCGCGAATATATCTCCCCAGAAATAGATGCACAACCCACACGTCCGAACTGGAACAACATGGCAAACGATGAACAGCCCTTCGCACACACCTTCGCAGACTGTCGGTTAATCTGCGAGACGCAAACAACATGCGTGCAATTTGTGTTCCGCGAAGACAAATGCTTCACAAGTCCCAACCCGCGTCTTGGAAATGCGGTTCCGGGCGTGGATGCGACGTCAGGATGGATGACTAGTCGGATTCGTGAGAGGACGGAGAAGATGGGGTTGTGTCGGAAGCCGGATTTCGGGGATTGAGGTTGTGTGACCCTGCTTCGATTTTGTTTTGTTTTTTTTTGCTTTTTTTTTGCTATACGTGTCTTATTTGCATTTGTGTTGCTTGCATCGAGAGCGAGAAATGGGAACGCTTTGGCATTTGCTTGGGTTTGGAGCCTGGTCTGGTATTTGGGCATACCAAGTGATTTGGGCTTGGTCTGGAAAACTTGTGTTTTTTTTATTTTCTCCTATCTTCCTGTACTACCATCTGTGTTTTGTGTGGCGGGTCATGGGCTTGAATAGACAAGCTGTGCCTGTGGCGTTGGTGCTGGGTTGAATACTTTTTATATACTTGCTTCATTGCTCAATACACATCTTGACACGCTTGGGCGGATTCCCATTTTGCTTTTGTGGAATCGCAAGTGTTGTTTGCTCATTGATTCACTGTTCTAAAAAGTAACTGTAAAAGAGTAAGAAACAACCGAAGGCTAGCTAGCATTGCTCGGACGGTGTCAAGACACCAATTAGGAGGGAGATATGTATACACTTAAGAATATATGCACAGGACAGGTGCTGCTGTGAGTCTGAACAGATTTCCTGGCATTGTCCACTCACAGCGGTGGAGCGGACACATCCTCCAAACACTGATCAATTCGCATGATGTGGTATCCGGCACCTTTGATATGTCGAATGAACTCCGGTAGGTACCCAATGGTAGTCGGATTCAGGTAGTGCATGACAGCAAGATTCCCACCCTTGCCAACACCGCGCAAGAAGGCTTCAATCTGCTTCTCTGGAGTGGACGTGTTTGCCCATAGCCAGTCTTCAACATCAACACTCCAGTTCACAATGTAGGGGTTTGGTATATGTCGGGCTAGCTCCTGGCGCAGCCGGGCCGCTACTGTACCGAATGGCGGGCGGAAGTATGAAGCTGCAAATATTTACTGTGTCAGAATCACTTCCATGGATGCACCAGGGACTAACATACACTGTATGCCCAGCTTCTCTCGAAAGATCTGCACAGACTTGATGATCTCGTCGTCAATCTCACGGAGGGTTGGCAATGATTCCATCCTTGATCTCCACGTCAGTCTCTCTACATGACACACAATGTTCAGAATAGGCTTACTTTGGATGAGTGTTCGAATGCAGCGCAACCTGGTGACCCTTCTTCAACATCTCCTTATAAAACTCCGTGAAATTGCTTGACCGATCAGTGAGGCCAGCCCCAACAACGAAGAAAGTAACCCGCACATCCTCCTCGTCAAGGATGCGCATGACCCGCTGAGCGAACTGCGGCTGGCCATCATCGATACCAAACGCAAATGAATTCGGACGGGAACAACGGAGAACTAATCTCCCATTGGGTAGCTTCCCAGGTAAACGATAATGACCATTGTCCTCCGATGGCATTGGAATATCAGGCACGATCTCCACGTGATGCAGAGTAATGGGCTCCTTGGTATAGAAGCCATGGAACGAAACAGACACGACACGATTGAAATCGATATCAAAATGGGTCAGAGGGATATAGAGCTCACGACGTCCCGATGGGATTTTGGTATTGCCTTGAGGGTGCTTGCGTCGACCACCCCTGGACCTTCCATGCTTGTGGTTGTGCCCTCCAGTATCGGTGTCCATATCATCGTCGTCATCCCAGTCATTGCCATCATCCTCCTCCCAATCATCATCCTCGCCAAAGGCCTCGGAGGCAGGGTGGACCACATACCGCTCTGCCTGGACGGAGTCTGCAATGCTAGGGAAGGGACTGCGTTGAGGGTTACATTCGTCGTTGTGTTGGTTAAAGGAGATGCTGTACTGATCCGTGCCCTCAAATATGACATGCAGATACTCGTTGTGCCAGGGTATTAGGCTATAGCAGGCGTTGGAATCAAACTGTGTGTGGAAGTTTTGGTCCGGGTCTGTTGGGAATAGACGAATGAAGCCCGGCCCATATTGCACGGGTAGATTCTCACCAGAGCCGTGCCAGAATCCCAGATCGTTGCGGGTTGGGTTTTTGAACGTGTCGATGACAAGAGGAGGGCTTGACTTCTTCGCCTGCGTGGCGTTATAAGAAGCATTGAGGGTGAGCCCTCGAAGTTCATTCCAGTGGCCATGGTCAAGGATTTCGTGAAATAAAGCTGAGGTTGGAAGGAATAGCAAAAGAGCGGCTGAACCTATAAATAACCAATGCATGATGAATGGTTCCCTTGAAAAAGGATTGACTGTACTTCGGTTGAAGAGGTCAGGGTGGGTAGTTGTAAGAAGCATCGTTTATGTACTCGGAGCAGTGCAAATGGTCAAGAACGATGGGCTACACATTTACGCAGGAAGGAGCTATACATACTAAGTTTGTACATCTCTACAGTCTACGGTCTACGGTCTACGGTCTACGGGAGAAACGAAAAATTAAACTAGATAGTTGCATAAAACCCATAAAACCCATAAAATCCGTAATGCGGCACATCTTCTCGACCTTTGCATCCATATCACTGGGTTTGTGCGCACGATAGAACCGATTCAATCCTCATACAAGAATGCAGGGGAAAAGGTCTTAGCATCCACAGATCCAGGTTGCAAATTGTCGAGAGATCAAGCCTCAAAACATTCTCCGGGGGTGAGATCTGATCCTGATCATCCAGGGTAAAATTTCGAACTTGGGTAAAAATTGTCTTCTCCACCGTTGGAATTCTTTCGTTTCCAATTTTTTTGTTTCGCTTTTCTGGGGGGTTTTTTTTCTCGTTCCATTGTTGTTCGACTTTGTTGCTGAGAAAAACTAAGCTCTAGTTCCAGAAGGGATCTAGGTCCTGGGGAGAAGGAGGAATTGGGGCCCATTGAGAACCTCCCAAACCAGCCTTAATATCCGCGCGCTTTTTTTCCTCTTCGCTCTTCTTCTTGCTTTCGGTCACGCGTGGGGCAGGCGTCCACCAGGTAGAAGCTTCCTCCTCCTCGGATGTAACAGTGGGCTTGGGAGCAGTGGGCTTGGTAACAACGGGCTCGTCGCTGCCAGCACCCTCGTCATCATTGACAGACTCCTCGTTGGCATCTTCGGCATCACTTGCAGCCACTTTGTCGCTCTCCTCCACCTCACTAGCCTCAGCCTCAGCGTCGGAACCAGCGTTAGACGGGTTACCAAAGAATTCCTTGTCAGAGTCATCATCAAACTCCAGCACATCACCCTCAGGGCGGTATTGTTCGAGGAACTCCGGGATCACTTGGTTGCATTCAACCAAGATCTTAACAAGATCCTCGGCAATATCCTCATCACGTTCATTGTAGAAAGATGTGGCGATGCCTTCGTTGCCAATGCGAGCAGTACGGCCTGTGGATGGTAGAAAGATGTATTAGCGGCAATTTCATCAGCAGCATCGCGAAGAAAGCAACAAATAGCGAGAATAAGACATACCAATACGGTGAATGTATTCAGTGATGCCCCCGTGCATGGCGCTGGGGAGATCGTAATTCACGACGTGCAGAACATTGATAACATCGAGGCCACGAGCGGAGACGCCGGTAGCAACCATCACGGGACACTTTGCGGACCGGAAGGCACGCCTTTTTTGGTGAGTCAGCAGATTAAAATAGAAGCATGGAGGAAACAGATACTCACATAGCGTCTTCTCGCTCACGTTGAGTTCTGCCACTGTGAATGGAAGTGGTGGGCATTCCAGAGTTGTAGAGATAATCATCAACGAAGTCAACCTGCTCCTTGCTGTTGACGAAAATCAAGGTCCGAACAGGTGGCATGCTCATCAGAAGGTCGTAGATCGCGCGCATCTTCTTGTCCTTATCAACCCAGATGATCTTCAAGTTTCACTAAGCGTTAGCATTGATCCGAAACCTCACAAGTCCCTCGCAATCCCTTATTCACATACATCTTGCACAACGTTGTGGTGCGAACTGCCGGCTCGGCCAACGCGGAGGCGCACGTGGTCCTGGCTGAGGTATTGCTTTGCAAGTTTTCGGAAGTCCTTGTTGAAGGTAGCGGAGAACATCAAGTATCGGTGGTCGTCATCCTCATTCACATCTTCCTCGAGTCAGCAAAACTGGGACGCAGGCGCGCAGGAACGTATAAAGGTGGGGCTGCGAGAGCGCGCCATGGCAAACGCTTTCAATCACTTACCTCCTCCAGACATTATCTTCTTGAACTCTTCTTCCCAGTCCGATTGCAGCATCTCATCCGCTTCATCAATGACGGTGTACCTGAAGCACCATTAGTATCCAGTATCTGCATGGATCTATATCAAGTCAGTCACAATCATACCTAACGCGGCGGAGAGAAAGAACGTGAGTCTGTTCCATGAAATCGAGAAGACGGCCTGGAGTGGCAATTAGAATATCACATCCTTTCTGAAGCTCCTCGCGCTGGAGGCGAGAAGGAGCACCGCCATAAGCAACACATGGGCGCAGCATGGAGCGATAGCACAAACGACGCGACTCATCAAATATCTGAGTGGCCAATTCACGAGTGGGGCAGACAATCAGAACCAGAGGCTCTGCTCGGACAGCGTCCTCCCTTGGGTTGAATCTTTCTGCGGTGTTGGGTCTAGGAGCAGCCAGCTTCCTCGCCTTGCCCATCAACTTGGAAAGAATTGGAATGAGGAAAGCCCCCGTCTTTCCAGAGCCTATGTTTTGTTAGGATGAACTTGTGCCAGATACCATACTCCCCAGCACTTACCTGTTTGGGCCACGGCAATAACATCAAGATTGGCCAGAACAGCCGGGATTGCATACGACTGGACTGCAGTAGGTTGTTCATACCCGCAAAGACGAATATTCTCAAGCATGACTGGATGCAAACCAAAGTTTTCCCACTATGAATCGTTAGACTGGCAAATTGTTGCTAACTGCTCTCGCAAACTAACCTCAGTAACTGCATTGATCTCGTTAGGACTCTCGATGTTAACCTTGTAGCTGTTCAGCCTGCAGAAGAAGGCGTGTTAGATATCAAGTCGGTGTCCGATCATCGCATTCACGTTGCTTACTCGTCGAGCTTAGCCCCAGCGCGAGCAATCAGTTCGCCACGGAAAAGCTGGTCCTCTAATTCAGGGACTGCAGGGCCCACATCACCATAGTCATCCTTCCATTCATAACGGACGGCAACTCCAGCCCAGTCACGATGATCCTTGCTATTAGCAAGCTCGGCATACTCAAATGGAACAGGGTCTGTCCAACCCTTGTCACGAGCAACTCTTTGAGCAGCCTTGGGGTTGGGACCGACACCAGAAAGCACGCCTTCGACAGGCAGGGAACCGTCCACAGAAGCAACTTCAGCGGCCGAGACACCTGCAGCCGATGCAGCATCAGTTTCATCGTAAGGCTCCATGGTCTACAGACCTATTAGGAATTGTAAGTTTCTTTGAGGTACTTGTCCAGACAGACAATGAGGTAGAGGGGCAGGTGTAGTGGGGAAGAGAAGCGGAAGAGGAGACGCAAACTTATTTATTTGCAAAATGAATGCAACGCGTGCTATTAACGCGGAGTATCCATAAAATGGTTAGTGCGCGCAATTACTTTTTTTGTTCTTGACTCGTGAGTTACTTCGACCGGACACAAAGTTATTATGGGCACCCCGAACCATATGGAAGTATACTAGAGGTACCACTCCCAGTTAGGAAGGAGCCATCCACCATATATTTGATATTGTCCATGTTATTAACAGTAGCCTTAGAATACTTTGCATCCTTATAATGTACTACTTGTATTAATGTATTAATGTGTTAAGTATTAATGTGTTAATGTATTAATGTACTAATGTACTTTGTATAATCTTTAATATTGGCCGATCTAAACCGATGATAAGCTAACAAATTTATATGTGCAACCTTAAAACTAAATGGTTTGATCTAATAACCTCAACATAATACGATGTTTCGGCTATTTCGTCTATTTTAGCTTCATATTTCACACAGTATCTACAATCTACATGCCTAATCATGTAAAAATATATTCATGTCTATATACATCGGTAGTGAATTTTGGGGCACTGCTCAGTTCTGAAAGCGATCTAAAGCGCCAAACGAAAAGTAGACCGCTAGTTCTTAACTATATATACATCGGCACATCAAAATCCCCGGATACCGTACCTCATGTATGTCATAGAGATCTACAAAGCCTCGGAACGTTAGCTCCTCGGCTTCCAAAAGAAAGGGAAAAAAAGTGGATCTGACCCTGTGGCCCGTTCCGGGTAGAAGGAGATTTACGCAGTAAGCCTGGGAACGGGTACCTCCTTCATCTTCAGCGAACTCTACGTAGGTATCTCCACAACATTCATCATGGCCTCCGAACGTATGGAGGTAGATACCAATGCTCGTCCCAAGCGCCCGAACCGTCTGGAAGCTGCAATCACTAATCCCGGTGCTGTCAAAATCAACGTCACGGGCGCATTCATTGTCGACGACGAACCACGATCCAAAAGTCCCGTCGATGCAGAGGGTGTACACTATGAAAACAAGGATATTCGACTTCCACACCATACAGGCGTTGTGAGCCATGTGGCTGTCGATGTGAGTTGCTCACGCGAATTTATTTTCGCTGCCCCGCACTGCTTCCGGTTCCCCCGCAATCTAGGGGCCGCGCAGACAATTTCGTTCAGAACATTAGAAGAAAGCATGGCTGACGCGGAATTGGGACTTGATAGATTGGCGGAACACTTGCAAAGCTTGTTTATTTCACTCGAGAGCCCGACACCGCGGATAATGGCGGCCGACTCAATTTTCTGAACTTCGAAACACACCGGATCGATCTGTGCATCAACTTCATTCGACAACTCAAAGAAGACCATGAGAAGCGCAATGGTTCGACGCGGGAGGGACTGTGTGTGGTAGCCACTGGGGGTGGTGCATACAAGTACTACGATCGGCTGAAAGAAGAATTAAATGTTAATATTCTACGGGAAGAAGAGATGGAATGTCTGATCATTGGTAAGTTGTTGAATATGTGCAAGTATGGAGAATGCTGCCTAACGCTTCTAAAAAAGGACTGGACTTTTTCATTACAGAGATCCCAAACGAAGTCTTCACTTACAGCGATGCCGATGCTGAGCCGATGCAATACGCCGAAGCCCGGCCAGATGTCTACCCTTATCTCCTCGTCAATATAGGATCAGGTGTGTCCATGATAAAAGTCTCTGGTCCAAGACAATTCGAGCGTGTGGGCGGAACACATCTCGGTGGTGGAACGTTCTGGGGCATCATGTCTTTGTTGACCGGCTCTCGGACCTTTGACGACATGCTAGCAATGGCCGACCGCGGAGACAACAGTGCGGTGGACATGCTTGTTGGAGATATATATGGCATGGACTACAGCAAGATTGGTTTGAAGAGCACAGCTATTGCTAGTACTTTCGGCAAGGTGCTCCGGTTGAAAAATGATGCCGAGCGAGGGGCCGAGGACGGCGAGGGCTTGATTCGCGGCGACCCTAGTGAAACCAGCGACTCTGGCGAGTCCAGTCATGGACCCAAGCCAAATCCGGAAGATATGAGCAGGAGTCTGCTCTACGCTATCAGGTATGTTTCATTAATTCCCTTCTCTGACGAAGTCCGAACTAACCCCGATTAGTAATAATATTGGTCAGATCGCATATCTGCAGTCAGAAAAACACTCAGTCAAACACATTTATTTCGGTGGCTCATTCATTCGGGGCCACCGGCAAACGATGAATACTCTCTCCTATGCCATCCGCTTCTGGTCCAAGGGCGAGAAGCAAGCCTATTTCCTCCGCCACGAGGGCTACCTAGGCGCCGTTGGTGCCTTTATCCGACGCCAGCCGCAAAACTGGGGTCGCAGAAACAGTGTTGACGACGTGGTCGCACCGCAGGCGGTCCGAAACCTCGTTCAAAATAACAATGTCTTTCAACAACATGGCGGGTCGTCTAGTGGGCTATAACATTTGACATACTAAGCCATTTTGACCCTACCCCTCCCTCCGCTTTCGAGTCTTGATACCCCTTACAAGCAGTCCATGAACTACCAATCTTGCGCCGACTTCTTTTGTACACCTAGAGTGGCTGCTTTAATTGGCCACCTGTGAAAAGCCGATGTGGCGATTTCGGGCACCTATCCATGTTGTACATTTAGATATATATCTGAAGTTTTTTAGCTTGCTGTTTGAATTTCGGACATGTTCAGTTATCATATTAGAGAAATAATTTCATATTTCATTCCTTTTTTGCGCATCTGATATCGAATTGCCAGTGTCAAGAGTCATAGTTATCTGCAGTTCTCCAGTACATTTGACGACGTTGGTCTTCATAAACTCGATTGGCATTATATGTAAGAGCATAAGAACATTCCGACGTTGTTTCTGATGCCAATGCCCCCTCCAGATGTCTTTCTAGATGTCTATATATCACCAGGGATTCATGTCATCTAATACCCAGTAGTATCTTCAACCATAATCTCTTGAGATGGTTGCTCTGGGGAGATCTAAGGAACGGCGGAGCTAAGCTAATTTACTTCGGCCGGGTTAGCCTACACCATGGTGCAGCGCGGTTTGGAAACAGGTCGATAATGCATAATGAAATATCATGATATACTCTACGAATCACTCGTTCTAATCGACTACTTTGATATTCTTCTTTGTGATCATTTGAAATGCCCTTAGTTTCCACATCTCTATCGCTCATCTGAGACCCTGTCTACTTTAACCCTCATCAGAAGCTTTGTCATGGGCCTAATATTGCAGCTTTCCTATATCATCTGGGAGCCGCGTTTTATCCGTCTGAATAACAATATCGAACCAAAAGCCTTACAATTGTCCGAAGCAGCAGCTGAATGGTGAAAAGTCACTCAGATCCTTCGGATTCTAGGAGAAATCACCATGCACGCCAAAGAAGATCTAGAATATGCCGTGGGTGCAGAACATCATTGATCTTGACATTTCCCTACGCAAAATTGTCCAACGCGAAAGGTTTTTGGGATCGGGCCATGCCCAAATGCAGAGAAGCTACTTTATGATCCAAACGAACGACAGCAACAATTAGACGAGTGGCAGACAGAGCTGCGAAATCTCGAGCAAGACTACTAGAACATGTAGCGGACGCTGTACGCCAAGGACATACGCTGTCCCGTCGATCCTTCCTGGGGATATCGCTCTGTTAATCGAAGATTGCACACGAAGATGCGGCTGATGTGGTCAAACGTGCGGATGTTGTTCGAAGAAATACAGCTCCTCCCGTTGCAAGGGCCATTAATATTATACAAAAATGTGCATTTACTGTCTCCAGGCTCAGGACTTTCCCATAGATAAGGAACAAGGGAACCTGTACCAGCTAACTATTGACGTCAAGCGAGGATTGTCTATGTTTTCTGGGTATGATAAATGCATATTGCTGGCTTACGCTTTCGGCTTGGGCACGCCTCGGGACCAGATGACCCCAAGGCTGGAATGAAGGTTGGCTTTCGTGTTATATTCGAAGATTTTTCTTCATTCAGATTTATCTTGCTACCATAGACTTGATATTCAGGAAATGTATAAAGAAGATCAAGATCTAATATTATTGTCTAGAACACTCTTTGACTATATGAATTGACGACTATTTGAACGTTAGGGAAAGGACATATGGTATAATCATTCTTGTTCTTTAACATAAAACATTGTGTTAATAGAAATACTAAATTTCATTTTCCATTCCGTTTTGGGACGAACAGCCTCGTTCCAGCTATCTCAGTTTGCATCTGATATTGGATTGCCAGTGTTAACAATCTCTCTAGATGATGTCGTCGAGTTAGCACGTCTTACATTATCACCTTTGCTGATGTCGTCGTCTTCCACTTCATTACCTCTTGTTCCCCTTTCATTGATCGAAATTCTGCTTTTACTACGATACATTTGCGTGGAATTGCTGCTTCTTGCGTGTTACATACACTCTCATTGCTGCTGCTTCTGACTTCTTCATCCCTCATTCGTCTTTCTATCCTTCACTCATCTGTTTTATTATTATTCTACATCCTTTTTCTACCTTCCTTATCCTTATTCCCATCAATATGGCAGGAAACGGGGTCCATGAAATTGCGGATCAGCTAGAAAGTCTCGCCGCGCAATCTCCGGCTGCTCAGGATGCAGACTACCTAGGTATGTCTCGACCTCCCAGCTTGAAGTGACTGTGTCTGACCTTCACCTTTCTATTCCACCGGAAGGGACTGACGAACGACAACGAACTTCAATATCATCGGATCTAACTGATATTGACGAATCACTCTTTCAAGATCCCTCAGACCCTATCCCAATGTCTCAGTCGGCTTCGACCGAAAGCCATTTCATAAGTCCAACAGCTCCGCGCGTTAGTTACCAAGTCTCCGCGTCGGGCGAGCTCATGATCATTGAAGGGAAAAAAAAGGCTAACGCAAACTCTCCTGCTCCTGCGTCCCAGTCAAGTCCTCCTGCTGCGTTCATAGAATTTGGTCGGCTTGCCCAAGGATTGCCTCCAAAACTGGCATCCTCGCCTACTGCCTCAGCAATTCAGCCTCCGTCTCTGGCCATAGAACGCATCATTGGTCCGAAGCAGCCGATCCCAGCGCGAATCCTCGAGCTTCTTGAAGAGTGGCATGAGGACTCTCCTGATACCGAACATCCTTCCGCTTTAACCGGTCGTGCTCCATCGACATGGAAAAACTTTCAAATTTTCAGCGATGATGGCGACGAGGGCGAGCTATCAATCTTTCAAATATCACTCAAAGGTCCGACCCGACGCACCGTGACATATCGAATTATGATTCTTCATGCACAGAACGGACCGGAGGAACTGGTAGTGTATGGACAACCCCGGCCAAAGTTCAGAGGTCTCTCGATGAAGGGTACCAAGGGGTTGTACCTCTTGGACTGGCTCGAGATAGAGAAAAAGGGGGAAGTTCAGGCTTGTGGGTTGAAACTGTGGAGGACAGATGAAAAGAAAATTACATTCAGTGCGCAGATGTTTGACGATGGGCGCAACTGCACTCGCCTTGCCGGACCCAGTGACATTTTCAATATGCGTCTGTCGAATTATACTCCAAAGAAGCAGACTGACGCAAATGAGGATATCGGTGATGCCGATTCAACCTCATCCGAGCCACCTTTTTCTCCCTCGAGGTCTAGACGGCAACTTTCAACTACCGGTTATTCCAACCCTAGAACCGAAAATGGAAAGAGAACCCCAGTTGCTTCACGTCCGTTGTGGGACAAGACCATTTCACCCGTTCCTGGCTTCCGTGGCCACGGGGAACTCCGTTCTCTTGAGAGCCCTTGGAAGCCTCAGAAGAGGCGCCGCAGTACCTTGAGCTCCAATGATGAGACGCCCGCCGTTCTCCGTTACAAGTTGCTATCAGACTCATCAAACCAAGTCCGCATTTTCAAGACAGATGATGCGAAGGTACTATTTGAGAAAGCCAAGGAATTCTACAAGGGCATGGACAAGCGAACGGGACTACTGTGCACTGTTTCTGGTGTTGACGGAGTCCGCTACGTTGGGGATGGTTGTGTGGATGAATTCGATATCCTACTGGAGGATATCCGGAAGTCTTCGGGTCCTGATGATAAAGACCTTGTTGTCGAGGTGAAGCCTGCAATGGGCTTTTAGATTCTGGTGAGATGAGGTGTAGCAGGAAGGTCATTGAGTGATAACTTTGATCAACTGCTGCCTCCCGCCGTTCTTGATATGCTTGGCCTGTGCATTCTGTGACAAGAAAGCTTCATCCAATCTGTAGAAGTCTGTGCATACGTGTATGTATTTGTACCTAATTCGGAAAAAAATTGCAAAAAGAAGGACATTGTCCGATCATCCCACTTTCATAATGCGTGGTTTGGGTCTACTAGTTTTAGAAACGAACTATCACTTATGGTCAAGGACGAGGAGGAATATATATCTCTTGAGTGTTCAGGTACACGAGATATTTATGTTTTAATAAGCGGTATATCTATAACGCGGGTATACTAGAGAGCAGAAACTGAATCTAGCTGACACCTTCAAAAGTTAAGAAAGCGATCTGAAGCCTTTTGTCCCATCTAAGAAATGAACCCTAACGACTCGTCCAACCCTGAAGAACAAGGGCCGATAAGATCACGTGCGTGTATAGATAACTGCTCAGCCCCCAGATACCGCAGGTAGCACCCTAATAGACAAGAAGCCGTCACATCTACATTACGGGTTTATTTTCTTCTCACGCCATGCCCCGACGCTAGTTTTAGCTGTGATCGATGACGTCTCCTCTCTCGCTAGATACCTTTTCTCCCCCGATCCCCGTCGACACCCATCCCAGCCGCGGTCCGGGGCCCAAGTCTCCTGAGGTCGAACGGTCCCTTCCCGACCCCAATCGACTAGCGCCCGAGGATGCATACTTCGCACCCTCACTCTCGCGCGCCAGGCCAGGGCCCAGCAACTACGAGGAAAATCTGCGCTCGTTGAATGGCGAAAGCAGTGCCCATATTGGATCTGCTGCGGCGTTGCGGAAGAAGTTGGGCGGTGCGGGACGGCGTCGAAAGCGAAAGAGTGCTTGGAAGAAGTTGCTTTGGGTTAAGCAATCGTGTATGTCTATGTGCGGGCCCGAGCTCTGTATACTGCTCGGGTTTGGTGTTGCGCTGTTGCTGACGGTCGATGCATAGATCCGGATAACTATACCGACACGGAAACGTTTCTCGACCATCTTCAGCGTAATCCTCGGGTGCGGCCGTATGATTTCTGGCCTCTGGTGGCTGATTCAACTGTGATTGTGCAGCATGTGTGCTCGGTGGTCATCTTTATTTGCTGCTTCGTTGGCATTGTGCAAGATCGAGTGAGCCCTGTCTCAATTGTCTGCTGGGGAAGTGTTGGTACGGCTGTGGGTTGGATTCTGTGGGATAATTGGATCTGGAAGGAGCATGAGGAATCCATGCAAAGTGTAGATGGGATTACTGGAGCCGATGATGGATCCAGTTCGGCTTCATTTGCCAGCGCCGTCGATAATACACCCGCCGTTGACACACAACCTGACGATACGAAGACGGATCCCATTCATGGCCTTGGGCTATCTATGGCCGGGAATGAGTCAAAGGAGCAACTTGCCCGTCGCAGTGCGGATTTCAGCGAAAACATCGATGCAGTGGCTCATTTGACAGCACAAAGTGGTGGACCGTCTGCTCCAGGCAGCTCCATCATTAGCACCACGGACCCGTTCATATCGCAAGACACCCACCGCGTTTCCACACTATCACCGCGCAACCGTCAGCGCTTGACTACGGTCAAGTCGGCGTTTCTTATTTACTTCGCTCTCCTGGGCCTCAGTCCCATCTTGAAATCCCTTACCAAGTCCACCGCCAGTGACTCTATCTGGGCGATGAGCTGCTGGCTTTTAATCATGAATATATTCTCTTTCGACTATGGGAGTGGTGAAGGCGCAGGCGCCACCACAAAGTTCCCTGCTTCTTTGTCCACGAATGCAGCTGTGATGGCCTCGACCGTGCTCGCGTCCCGGTTACCATCTACAACCCACGTTTTCAGTCTCATGTTGTTCTCGATGGAAGTATTTGGGCTGTTCCCTATTTTCCGGCGCCAACTCCGACAGAAATCGTGGAGTGGTCACGTGCTCCTGACACTGAACCTTGTGATAGTTGCTGGTGGCGCTGTTGGTGTCACGCTGAGCGGTGGATGGGCAGCAGCCATCATTGGGTCTATCCTAGGAGGCATCCTGACCGCGTTTGTGATGGGAGGGTGCAGTTGGTGGCTTATCAGCTTGCAAAAGTACAAAAACGTTGTGATCGGTCCCTGGGACCCTGCTCGGCCGATCATTCGGCGCCACTGGAACTAAGCCCCTATATGTTTGACTCTTGATGACCTTTGGCACCATTGTAATATAGATTGGGGCGTTTGATTGGGTTTTATTTTTGCTTATACCCTTAAATTAGTCGATCACTCTGAAACATACTAGTGGTTTCAATTGTCTTCCTTCAGTATAAAGTTTCGCCTGCGCCCCAGTTCTCGTAGGATCGGATCCTGATGATCCTGATGTGACCAATATTCTTCAGGGAATACAGGGAATACTTCCAGAAACTTTATACATTATATCCGGGTTTTCCTCTCTTTGACCATTGGGTAGAACTAAGGGGGGAATGCGGGTTTAGGAATGAATGCGCAGATCTGCCATACCAACCTTGTACATCGTACTCCGTACACCCTCATTCAACCCCATTTACCTGATGAAAAGAACCCTCAACTTCGAAATGTCTCAATAAAGATGGACCATGAACCTATTTTTACCGTTCCAATTATTGGGGCTAATATCTACTTCAGGCAGCGCCAAAATCACTTGGCATTCCACATATTCCTCACTCCTTCGCGCCCGATTCCCTCTTTTAGCGCCTCGAATCCTTCTGTTCAGGGGGCTTCCTTGCCGCATTATTTGACAAGACAGCCGGATAGTGACGGAACATTCCTAAAAGGAATGGCTCACATGCCCCCATAGATCAAGGCACATGTGAACCCTGAGACGATCATTGAGGCATGTTTTGGTCGGATGTTTTGCAGAAATTGAATATATATACTTGACCTTCTTCTGCCTCGGGTCTCTCCATCTACTCTTCCTTGTTCGGTTGTGTACGCGGCTTGTAGCTGCTTTTTGACTCTCAACAGACTGGGTGTCTGTTCGTCCATTCTTTACTAATCCCTGGATCTTCTTTTCGACCTGATCTGTTTATAAACATATCAGAATTGTCATCTAATTACTTTACATCATGTTCAAGCGTCTCGCACTTGGCCTGTTGGCCGTTCAGTCTGTCGTTGCTACCCGCTTTGGCATGTACATTGACCAGTTAGTACAATCCCGTGGAATTGATCTACATATCCGGAGCTCACAACTAATACCTATCCAAGATACCATGTAACCGACCTCCCGAGCCAGAACAAGACCGAGGGTATCAACTATGCGATTATGAGCTTTGCTGCCTCAAAACTGTTCAACTCGGACCCACCGGCAGCCTACCAGCCATTCGAGTCCCCCGAGACCATGCGTAAGCGCTTCAGCCCCGATACCAAGCTAATGGTCGCCATTGGTGGCTGGGGTGATACCGCTGGCTTCTCCGAGGGAGCAAAGGACGAGGCCTCGCGCACACGATATGCCAAGAATGTCGCCGCGATGCTCGACGCACATGGATTCGACGGTGTCGGTAAGATATCTCCAGCAATGTTTTCTATTTAAAGACGCAAGTTTATTAACTTCTATACACAGATATCGACTGGGAGTATCCCGGCGGCAACGGTCAGGACTACAAAGACGTGCCTAACTCGAAGAAAGTGAGCGAGATCGAAACCTACCCTCTCTTCCTCGAAGCTCTGCGCGAAGCAATTGGCGACAAGATCCTGTCAATTGCAGTACCCGGTCGCAAGGAGGACTTCATCGCCTTCACCAAGGAGCAGGGTCCGAAGATCTTCAAGTCTGTCGATATGGTCAATGTCATGACTTACGATTTGGTTAACCGCCGCGATAACGTTACCAACCACGCTAGCGGTGTTCAAAACTCTCTGGAAACTATTGACGAGTACCTCGCTATTGGGGCTGATCCCGAGAAGCTCAATCTCGGCTTCGCGTACTACGCCAAGTGGTTCACCACCGATCCCAACTCCGATTGTAATGAGAACCCTATCGGCTGCCATCTTGCTAAGCTTGAAAACGACGATGGATCGGACAATGGAAAGTCCGGTACTTTGACTTTTGAGGCTAGCACTCTTGCTGCTGCGCCTACTAATCTGACGGTTAGCACTGATGGATCGTGTGGATTTGGAGCAAAGGCCAAGTGCGCGTCAGGACTGTGCTGCAGTTCTTCCGGTTACTGGTATGCATAACCCCTACCCACGTGTGATTGGTATCTAAACTAACTTGCTACAGTGGTACTACCGATGACTACTGCCAGGCTGGTTGTCTTTCAGACTACGGTAGCTGCAAGAGTATCTCTATCATCGACTCATGGCGCAAAGCTGCGAAGGACGGCAAGACCGACGAGGTCGGCGGTGGTCAGTATTACTTTGACAGCGAGAATAACATCTTCTGGTCTTGGGATACCCCTGAGTTGATTGCCCGCAAGTTCAAGGAAATCGTCGCGGAGAAGAAGCTTGGTGGTGTGATGGCTTGGAGCTTGGGCGAGGATACCTACAATTTTGAGCACTTGGAGGCTATGCAGAAGGGTGTTGAGTCTCATTCTCTCAATATTGCTGAGCCCTCTACGGCCGAGAGAGCCTGTGCCTGGGAAATAGATGCAGCTGCTACTGATTATGAGTCCTTGGAGCTGGGAGTGTGAAATTATATACCAGCTTGCTTTGATATACCGAAAACGAACGTTTGATTCCGGTTGTTTACTCCTTTTTCCTACATCTTGTCTATTGCTCTCATCTCGACTCATACAGTACGCAGTAGGGCATAGCCTTTGCTTATCTTAGAGTATTACGTTTATTAAATTAGAGACGGAGACAATACCTATATTGTAGGTACTATTATTCTTTTGTCTTAGAAGACTTGGATTATCTCAGGTCGGGACTAACACTCTCT
>CAKMRK010001245.1:0-101396 GCA_928213465.1 Penicillium sclerotigenum | reverse complement strand
CTAACAGAACAAAGATATTTTTCAGCTGTGACCAAAAGGAGATTAAGCCTCTCTCCTGGGCGGAAAATCAACACTGCGGGAGGTATTCCGGGATAAAGGAGCGTTACTGGGTGAGATCACCCATAGCAAAGCAACACCATACACATGTCACCCATCGGATTAGAGGCCAGAAAGAGAAGGAGAGAAAAAAAAAAAAAAAAAAAAAAAGTTGGCAGAGGCCGGGGCCATGCGATCGCAGTATCTTAGAGAGTGGGGGCCAATGTGCTTTGTTGGATATGCGGGAGCAACGGTCCTGGAGTACGGGGAGATAAACATCCCCTCGCCTCGATGCAGTAATGTCCACACTCGCTTCTTACAGACAACATACAACATAGATACTCTTTTAAATTCCTTGCCAACCTCATTCCCGGATTGAGGTGCCCCCTGCGTGATGTGCCTGCGTGATGTGGTCATTTGGGAGAGGGTGGCAGTGCGATGATCGGCTATGACGACATGTTCCGGTGCAGGGTGGATAAACCCTCACTGACTATGAATCCTCTCTGGGCCCAAGTTCTTGGTCTAGGCCCCTTATTTGCTTCGGAGTGGAGTAGTCGACCTGGACATCCGTGTGAATACTCTTTGGGTGTGTCAAGGCTGCGATGCTTAACCCAGAGAATATGAGGGATAATGGGCCCGATTTTGAATATGAATCGGCTGCCACATGTTGAATATTTCGCCTCTGTTATCTTTTTGTTGGTGGAAGTGGGATTATGACTGGAGCGGAACCCAAGGTTGTTCGGGGACAGACCGCTGGATGATCTTAAGCAGGGCTGTCCGTCTTACATTTTAGTCTCTTTCCAAAACACGACTTATACGTAAACCATGTTCGATCTGAATGGGAAAGAGAGAAGAAGTGAAGCAACGGTGGGCTTTTATTCCTTGATAACATTTCATAACTGATTGATCTAATGACTGAGATTGCTCCACATAGAACTACTGGAGATTCCAGAATGACTCAGCCGGTTTGTGGAAGTTGTGGAACTGCGGTGTGTCATAAATACCCTTGGGGTCTAAGAGCGAAAGTCAGTATTGCATGGAAAATTGCAGATAGGATAGGGTCCTTACCGTCGCGGTTTTCCATAATATACTTCCTCGTGTTGACAATACTCCCCTCAAGTTGAGCTATCAACTCTTGCTGATAAACCCGGACCTTCTCATTTCCCTTGGCAGCACTACGAATAGCCTGCTGAGCGACATGGAAACGCGACACACCGTTGACAAGCATCATATCGAAAGGCGTGGTGGTGCTACCCTCTTCAATATAGCCCCCGACAGTGACCCGGTCAAGACGTGGACGTCCAAAGAGCAGGCCCTGCAACTCGGTTGGGTAGCCGTGGTAATTGAAGTGAATGGGCTTATTGGGAGTAAAGAGGGTATCGAATGCCTCAATGGATAGAGCATGCGGGTGCACACCCTCGTTCTCAAGAATCATCAAGTCCGTCACGTTAACGACACACACACGCAGCTCTGGTATGAGCTTACGCAGAAGTGCTGCTGCCGCAATTACTTCGAACATCAGCTCGACACCAATACCGACTAGCACGACATCGGGGTTAACTCCATCATCCGTGCTGCAGAACTTCCAGATCGATGCTCCTGCGCGACAGTGACTTTCGGCTTCTTTGGGAGTCAGGTACACTGGAGTCGGCTGTTTTGAGCCAACCATCAGGTTTATGTAGTTCTTTGACTTTAAACAGTGGTGGATGGTTGTCAGGAAAGTGTTTGCATCCGGTGGCAAGTACACACGAGCTGCAGTGGGCTTTAGTTTTAGCACGGAGCCGATGAAGGATGGGTTCTGGTGAGAGAAGCCGTTGTGTTCCTGGCGCGTCCAGGTGCTCGATTCGATGTAGTTCAGACTACTGACGCCGGAGTGCCAATTTGTTTCCAGAGCCTACACAGAGTATTTGGTGAGCATGGAACTGATATTAACAGGGGGAAAACGAAACTGACCATCTTGATGAACTTGGCATACTGCACCATCATCGTATGAATTATGCCGAGGAAGCTCTCATAGGACGGGAAAATACCGATGCGGCCGGTCAACGTATAACCCTGCATAAACCCTTGACACATATGTTCGCTAAGGACTTCAATCACACGGCCGCCGCGGGCGTTGGCGAACTCGTCCCATTGGAAATTCCGAGTTGTGGCTTCGAGGGCCCCATCGAGTTTGTTGCTTTCCAGCTCGTCCGGTGAGAATAGTCGCACATTACTCGGGTTGTCCTTGAATGTCTGATTGAGGAAGCTGCCAATCACTTTCATGGCGCTTGCATTCGACCCTTTCTCTGCGCAGAAGGGCTTCCAATCCGGCAAATTGGGTGACGTATAACTGTTGTAGACTTCAATGCGCTGACCAAGCTTCTTTTTGTCTTCTGTGGGAATCACAGACTTGATCTCATCAATTACATCGCCGTTCGAAGTGAACAGCTCTTCTGGCTTATAACTAGAAAGCCACTCCTGCAGCAGACCCAGTTCTTCCTTGTCGGTCTTTGCTTTTGGCAATGGCACCTGGTGCGAATGGTACGAGCCCTCAATAAACTTGCCATGAAGCTGCTTGGGTCCTGACCAACCCTTGGCAGTGCGCAGAATCAGTATCGGCCACCTCGGCTTCATAATCGGCTTCCCAGAACGAGCAGCATGCTGGATCTTGTGGATCTCTTTAATGGCCCAGACCATAGAGAAGTGCAAATCCGCGTCAATATCATCGATATCCTCGACAAAGCGAACCTGATACCCGTACCCACTGAAGAGTGCTAGAAGCTCTTTATGGTCCATGCACCCAAAGATAGTGCGCTCGCTGATTTTGAATCCATTCAAATGAAGAATTGGCAAAACTGCACCCGATTCCTTTGGATCAATATACTTGATTGCATGCCAGGACCTGTCCGCTATTAGCGTTGTACAGCGCAAAGGGGGAAATAATCGACGAACGTAGCGGTGGGACCACTTTCAGCCTCCCCATCACCGACAATACAAGACACTATCAGATCTGGGTTGTCCATGACAGCTCCAAAGGACACTGCTAGAGCGTATCCCAGCTCTCCACCTTCATGGATAGCACCGGGGGTCTCGGCGTTGATGTGGCTGCCCATAACCATTAACCAAGGATCCAAATAGCAGAGTGAAGTACTAACCTGGGTAATCCAGCTGTTGTGCTAAAGGTCGAGATCAAATTATGCAATCCTTTGCTATCCCGCGAATACTCGGGATAAAATCTCTCCAGCGAGCCCTCTATCCATAGCGCAGCTAGTATTCCCGGTGCGCCATGACCTGGGCCAACAACGTACAACATGTCCAGGTTCATTGTCCGGATTAAGTAGTTCAAGTGAGAGTAGACCAGAACTAGGCCCGGGCATGTTCCCCAGTGACCTGAGGGTATGGAATCAGTCATAATGTCCGAGTTGGATACTTCGGGAACACTACGTACCGAGTAGTCGAGGCTTAACATGGTGAAATGTGAGTTCCGACTTTAGAAGGGTGTTTTCTTGCAGAAATATCATAGCTAGTATTAAGTTAGTTGCGCCGTTGGGAATAGATATAGCACATAATCGGTCTTACCTGCCGCGATATAACAAGCCGCTCGGCGGAACTTGAGCAAGGCATCGCAGGTCTTTTCATCTAGCTTCTCATGCTCCAACTTCACGCTTAGTTTCTCAAGATAGTCCGGCAGATGCGACGGCAGTGCTTGTGGATTTGGCTCGCTTATGATTTCCGGAGGCATGGTGAATTTGATATTGTAGGTTTTCGGTGGCTTGGCAGTAAAAGAACATTAAAGAAGAGTGGAAGGTAAAACAAAACCAAAAGATCGAAGATTGAAAGAGATGAAGAAGTCATTAAATGGGTGTCATCAAACAAGTCCGCCTTGTTCTCCGTGTTGGCGACGTCATTCCACATCCTGACATCACTACGACTAGCTAACATAATTTCAGTTTTCAAAATCAATTTTGATATTCAAAGTGCATTCCTCCAATTTGTTGTAACAGCTTCACAATGCCCAGATCAATTCTCGCTGTTAACGCGGGTTCGTCTTCTGTCAAAATCACCTTTTATACCTTCGAGAACCCACCAAGAACTATCGCAGATGCGGCGATATCTGGAATTACCGCACCTCCATCTACACTCAAGTACCAACAAGGGGACAAAAAGCACAAGGAGGAAATCATGGAAAAACTCAGCACTCCCCAAGATGCATTCAAGTATCTCTTGCAGCGCTGTTTCAGCGATCCCGATCTTTCCGAAGTCGCCAGCGCCGACGATCTAGAGTACATCTGTCACCGAGTGGTTCACGGAGGAGAGTACTGTGACGCAGTCGAAATTAACGACGAGACACTTGACCGCTTGAAATCACTGGAGGATCTTGCGCCTCTGTAAGTTCGTCTATCTCGACTCTTTACATTTCCGGGATCATATACCCGGGTCAACTATATACCTCCCGCTAAGCCCAACCAAAAGCCACAATTTCTCCGCGCTAGAGATAGTCCGCCTGTGCAAAGTAGAGCTCCCCAAAGTTAAAAGCATCACATTTTTCGACTCTGCTTTCCACCAGACAATCCCCGAAGCCGTACGCACATACCCAATCAACCAGAAAATCGCCAAGGCGAATGGTCTGCGAAAGTATGGATTCCACGGGATCAGCTACTCGTTCATCCTGCGGTCTGTAGCACAATTTTTGAACAAACCGATCGAGAAGACCAATCTTATTGTTATGCATATCGGGAGCGGTGCTTCGATCTGTGCAATCAAGGACGGGAAGTCAGTGGATACATCGTGAGTCTCATGCGATGCAGTTCATACTACATCTCAGTCGATTTTGAGCTGGTGGAGTCGTGCTAATGCGGTGACTAGAATGGGCCTCACTCCGTTGGCAGGATTACCCGGTGCAACGCGTAGTGGGAGTATTGATCCATCGTGAGTTGAAATTCACTGGACTTCCCTGACAATACAGCTATGGTGAACTGATACTTAGTGGTCTAGATTGGTCTTCCACTATACCAACGAAGCAGGGAAACTAAGCCCAGCCAGCACGTCAGAAATGCATATCAGCACCGTATGAATGCCCAATGAAGAGAACCTAAGTCCAAAAAAGAAAAAAAGAATAACAAGAAAATGCTAACCAAATCCAACACCCTCTAGGCGGAAGATATCCTCAACAAACAATCAGGCTGGAAAGCCCTCACAGGAACAACCGACTTCTCCCAGATCGCGGTGGAGAACCCACCAAGCAAAGCACATAAACTTGCATTCGATATCTTCATCGACCGCATCCAGGGCTACATCGGCAGCTACTACGTTAAATTGAACGGTGAACTAGACGGTGTAGTCTTCGCCGGCGGGATCGGTGAGAAGAGTGCCTTGCTGAGACGAGAACTGGTCGACAAATGCCAGTGTCTGGGTTTGGCAATCGATGATGCGACTAATGACAAGGGGCCTGGGGATGAGGAGACGGTCAAGGATATCTCCAAGGGTTCCGGTAAGGGGCCCCGGGTTTTAGTTTGTCAGACCAATGAACAGGTATGTGGTCTCAAATATCGAGGATTATTGGCCGTGACCGTATCTTCACCTTTCGTGGAGGTGTAGGTTTGGGTTATAGGTTGTTACTTTTTTCGTATACTTTGATTTACTGACTTGGGATTCACCTTCAGTTTGAAATGGCATATCACTGTACATGTTCACGGAACTGATTTCTCATGCGCGGTGTTGAGTTTTGGTTTATTTTTCTTTCCCCCCCTTTCATTTATTATTGGCAGTGACAATAGTACCTACACTGGGGGCTGATAGAGGAGGTTGAGGAGCTGAACATGGTCGAATTACGACATATAATATTGATGAATGTCTTAAGGTTCTCTACTCCGTACATTGTATACTTCATACATACCTAGTCGAAATATTCCAAATAATCCAAATTCAAATACTAATCCAAATTAAATAAGGATGTGACATGGTTCGCCCCGTCCTTTTGACACTTGCCACTGGGGAAGGGGATCTTATATGGCTGGGTTGACAGGTAGTCTCCGATGGGTCAGTTCCTCAGCCCTGGATTGTCGAACCCGGTGATTGGGAATTGGCAAGCCTGTGGTCCCAGGGACTTGGTCATATTTTACGCCTCATTTCAATGCAATGCATCTGTGCAATGCATCATTTATCATTCCTGGGACGTGAGTTCTGCAACAGCAGTAGGTAGGGGGAAAACGGAGGCCTGAGGACACAGTCCCTGCATACCAGCGCCAGCTTGGGTTACTTTGTTGTGGATCGTATACCCCATACCCCATGCAATTGGAAAGATATTTTTTAAAAAAAATAAAAAAAAAAATAAAGCTGAAATGTAACCTGGATCAAGAGTGAATGTGACACATCCAGGTTGTCGGATTTGATAGCTTCGGGGGGAAGGCTCTTCCCCGGTCCCCCAAGGTTAGTCTGATTGTATGCAAGACACGGAAAGATGGGTGATTGACGCGATCGAAGACGATTACCTCGGGGAGGATCAAAGTCTCAATTGTGGTTCTGGTGGCTCTGATGATCTGCAGGCTAGCGGGTTCAGACAAGCAGTGCAATGCAATTAGCGAAATCAATGTTACTAGCGAATTAGGAGGCGGCCTAAGTCCAACTAGTATCAATCATTGCATTGTTATCTGGAGGATCAGACACCATCACATCAAGATCACCAGTGATGGCGTCCAAGGGCCCAAGGTTGCATTGCAGCGATCGACACTGCAGAATGAGCAATGTACGTTTTGCTTCTTTTTTGGCTCTGCAGCGTGTCATACAAGCTGCATAGTGTACTCCGGTACGGAGTACACTCCGTACATGTCCGCATATCCACATTTACAAAAAGTGCAGAGAGTGTGACGCACTAGGCATGTATGATGTACTTTGCTCCCCCAGAGACGTGATTACCGTGCAGGAGTATCTCGGGGAACATTATCCGTTACATCAAGTGGCCGCGGATCCCCCGACAAAAAGCCGACCCATATTGACGTTGGATCATACTCGACCTTTCATCTTTTATTTTATTAATTTTATTTATATTTTTTTTACTTGTATGGCTTGATCAGTCATAATCTCCCCCTTCATGCATCATGTCGTGACAACTAAAATAGATACCCGGGAAGTCAGGGGTTGACCCGGCAGAAAAAAAAAAGAAAGGGGACGATCGAACCCGGCAGATTGGTGCTGGAGCCGTGGAGCTGTCGGCGATCGTCAATTTTGTTTCTTTTCTACCAGTTTATCAGGTAATTGGATGACGATGTGGATTTGGGCTTGTTACTTAGGATCCAGTGAGTCCAGAACGTCTAGTGAGGTCTAAAAGTCCAGTCCACTTTTTTTCCACCTTCTTTGTTCGGCTGTGAGATACCGCCATGTCTCGGGAGTCAATTAGGAAGTCCGGAACTTGTTGGTGGAGTGTACTCCGTAGTCCATACATCCAATAATTTTCCAAATAAAAAAGGAGAAGCCAAGAATTGAGGAGGCTGAAAAAGCGTTTGTCTCGGGACGGGGAAAAGCGGTTCCAATTCCAACCGAGTTGACTCTAAATTGGTTTTCTATGTGTTTTTATGTTTTATTTCCTTCTATTCAACCCCATTCTGCTCGAAAATGACTTTTAACTGGCGGAGTACAGGCGGAATACCAAGTGTGGACACCATCTAACTTTAGCCTGTAGCAACCATCCAAAATGGAGCACATAGTGCTTCCAGAATTTTCCATATATGGAGCCTTCTTTTGAGGGAATCGGAAAAGTGAACTAAGATCGCCCGGCTTCACATCCGCGGAGTCTTAGTGCGCCATTCTCCTGTGTCTAGCAACATTTAGATTGCTAAAAGACAAATCTGTCCAACTCCGCCACAAATCCCAAAGAAAAAGCAAGTTTGAAAAAAAAAATGAAAACAAAGTCGCCGATGTCCCAATTTTAGGAGCGTTGACACATCCACATCGCCTGTCAGATGAACAAAGAGCTACGCTGGGGGCTCGATGCATCCGGACCGGGAACCCCCTGTTTCCTTTTCGATGCGCTGCAAGGCAAAATTCCCAAAGTCAATGCGGGTGGTGATCCGCGACCGTTTTTTTCGATATCTAGACGCCACAATCAAGGTTCGGGTAGCTGCGATTTCTCGATTCAAACAAAGGAATCCAGTGTGATATCGAAAGATATGGTCAAAGTACCATGGTTCCAGTCTCGGGAAGACTGAGACATTCCGGAAACGATGGAAGCCGGTTCATGCAATCACCCCAACCTTGTTTTTCGAACTAATGCATGCTCTCTAGGCTTTATCTTAGTTTACGGAGTATGTAAAATATCTACTCCGTGCTCCGTATGAACCACTAGATTGGGTCATGTAAGATCCTCAATCTGTTGGGCTCACATGGCATTCCCAACAAGGAAAAAGGGGGAGAAAAGAAAAAAAAAGAAAAATAACAACTGGGGCCATTAAGGTTGACTATGTGATAGAATGGATAGAATGGAGTACTTGATGGAGTTGGTGGAGCTGATGGAGCTGATGGAGACTGAAATGGAGATTCTTGGCTTTCTCCCGTTTCTAGCGCCATTCTAGCTGTAATTGAAACAGTTTCTTTCCGTATTATAACAATCTAGTTCCACTACTCCGTACTCCGTATAGGAAGCTCGTTTCAATTCCGTAGGGGGTTTTTTTTACTTTTTTTTTTTTTTTTAATTCTAGGTTGGGGTACATGTACGTAAATATTAATAAATATTTAAGGGGAGGGGGGAAAATATCTGTGACTGCTTTTTTAGAAAAAGAGTTGGTCTACAAAGGATGATCACCAGTACGGGAGAAGGGCTGAGTAGTTTTCTCCTATCTTGAACATGTGAAAATGCATGTCTGGGAAGCGTGAGAGAATGTCTTGTTTCAATGATGAGAACGGTGTAACAGAACAAGCTAGAGGTGAGATTGATCTACTCCGTAGTACAGTCACGTTGGGAACTGTGTATCTCTCTCAACGGTAGGCTGCAATCTACTCCGTACCGTACGGTAGATCTTCCAGCCCCCGATTTCCACGAGGGAGACCCAGATTGAGTGCCGACGGGAGAGGAATTTGCTCCTTTGGGCATGGGGTGGACACGGGGCTGAAACACGTCTACGAGTCCTTTTCACAAGTTGGAAAGCTCGTAATGTGAACCCTGTCACAGATGAGGGTCACTATACCATAGCGAGCAATGGCCAGTTGAAATGTGTCCTGTATGGGCAAATAGGAAAGCTGACACTCCGGGACCTTCGAGACAAGAGTCCGGGTTATGGGGGTGGGGCTTTTAGAATGTTTCTAGATTGTTACATATGTACTCCGTCCGTATGTTATGTTATGTACTGTACCTGCGGGTACCAAAGTTCTTTATTGTCTTTACCCAGTTTCCCGGGAAAGAAAGGACAGGCTAGAAGGTGAAGAGAATGTTCATACGTAACCGAGACGGGACTTCACTTTTGGGCTCTGTAATAATCCCTTTTGTTTAGCGTATCTCTACCCCCTATGATGGAGCCCAGGATCGAAAAGATAATCCTCTTTTTTTTTCCCTTGATCGGCAGATAGAGAATCATCAGACAAAGCCGACGGGAGTGATGTCAAAATTGCGATATGTTGAATTGGCTTTTGATGTGTCTTGTGTCTTGTGTCTTGCGTCTTGCGTCTTGTGTCTGGTGTGAATTGGAAATTGTAGGAGAATTGACGGGGATTCATTCACAGACTTCCGAGACCAGATTCGAAGTTTTGCGACTGGTCTTAATATGTAAGTATTGCACGGGGGACCGCGTGAGAAACCGGATGGCCTTAATTAATAGCCGAAATACCTGGGATCGTTGGGTTGGGTTGGCTAGGGGATTATTATTTACACCATACCTAGGCATCATATGTCCTCATCCCCCTCGGGCTATTAGGGTTATGAGTACGGAGTATCTTCTTTCTTTTTAATACTATTGTAGGAAACTAGCTACCCCGATAGAGACCGACCACGCGAGAAAATAAATAAAAATATTCAAATGTTCGGATCCGTTACTTGTTCCTGCGGCTGTTTTTCCCTTCTTTTTGGACTCCACTTATGCAGAAAGGCTGCCCGGAGATTTGGTTCCTAGCTTCATAGCGGAGAGCTTCTACAGGCTAGTTGATACATAACAGCGGAGAGTTTTGGACTTTTGATCCTAACAGTAGTGAAGACATGAGTGAGATGTATCTCAGATGTAGTTGTGATGAATCAAAGGGTACCTTTTTTTGGTTTTTTTTTTTTCCTTTTATATGCATAGGCTAAAATTGACTAAATAGGTAAGCCTATAGACTAGAAACGTTGGAGAAGAAAGGGGGGAAACATTTCGTGTTCCTGTTCCCCGGGACCAGGGGACGGGAGAGCCGCTGTACTAAACAAAGAAAAAAATAGAAAAATTATTAACAAAATATAAGAAAATATAAGAAAATATATAATAATATATAATATATAATATATTAGGTATATACAGTATAAGATTTTGATTTTATTTTATTTCATTTTTTGGATTTATGGGATTATATATTTGGATTTTTCTATTTGATTTTCAGACTTATTGATTTTCTTAATAAAAAAAAAGGATAAATTTAAATTTAAAATCCAATGCTAAGAAAAAAACCGTCTATATCAACGTAAATCCCCCCTTCCTGTTTTCCTTTGAACATACTTGATAACCATCTTTCTACACATCCACCCCCCTACCGCCCTCCTTTCCTCTCCCTTCTCCCTTGCGATACGTCGATTTGAACTTTGTCCGGATCGACCGGAGCCAGTTCCGGAGCACTTCCTCCTTTGCTCCCTTGCCGTCTTAAACCTCATATCCCTTCTGCCCGTTTTCTTGGTTTGGATCGCGATTTTTATGGATTCGCTGCAGCCACCCTCGCGCATATCATTTTGAGAATTCGATATATTATTGATTTATTCCCCATCTCTACCACTCATAAAAAGCAACGAGCTGCGACCTGTCCACCATCTTGCTTTTTTTCCTCCAAGAGACTCAATTCTCATTTGTTGGGCCCATTTCGTCACATTCCTGCCCTACGATTCTGTTGGATCCCCCAGTGGTGATTCTACAAAAGGACCAGCTTTTCCGATCCAGACTGCATTTGCATCTATCGCCTGCACCGCCGGTTTTTGTCTAGACTCATTTTTTTTTAAAAAAAAAGAAAAAAGACTTGATTTTCACGGGTGGTTGGATTGGGACTTCATTTATCTGCTTGTTTCCCCAAGCCTATATAAGATCCCGGTGTCGACGTCGTGTTTACTTGGTAAGTCTCTCATCATCTCATCTCATTCCTCGCCCTGCCATTGGCGCATTCGCAAATCACTCGCCTATATTTCTATCGCACGGAAATCCTACTTTCAGCATCTAACCATGATTTTCTCCGCAGACCTTAATATGATCCTTCGGGACCTATCTGCTTTCAACATGGGAAGAGGAGCCTACGACACAACTGGGGTGAAGAAGCCCGGTGTTCCTCCACCACCACCGAAATAAATTCATTCGGGAACAACCTCGTCATACTGAACATTGCTTTCTACACCACTCGGTCATGTTTCGTATGGTCTGGCGCCCAACGCGGCTGGAGTTTTTTTTAACGCATATGCGTTTTGGAGTTTTACCTGATTTTGGTAAGACATGCCAACTCCGAGCACACCTTTGGGCACCAAAACTAACCGAATTCTTAGATATCTGTAACACTATCTCTTTTTCCTTTGTCCTGATCACGGGCCACACGTTTTTCTTGCCTATTCGCTACAGACATTGCGCGACATTATACCCTTTTTAATTTGGCTCGACTTTCTGCCTTCAGCATTTTCTTTTCGGATACCAAGCGTTGAAACCTTTGTTTTTTCCCATTTTCGACCTTTGACCTCTTGTCTTCGCACATGCGCCTTATCCTTATTTTTCGGGCCTCGAAACCTTATTCCGCCTCACCTCACGTTCTACTTCACCTCTGATACGACTCGATACCATGGTCCCCATCTCGAAAAGTGCCTTTGTGTTTATTTGTGTTTATTTCTTTTGTCATTGTTTCTCGTTATCTACCGGCGTTTTGGTATAGACGGGACGGAATATTGATTGGGATGGGCTGATACCAAAATATAGAGCCTCGACCTCACGGTCAATAGCATGCTTTGATTGCTTTTCTTGTTTCACTATTGGATGGGTACTGCTCCCGGGTTTACTTGTATGAGTATTTGTACTTTTTATTTTGACGTTGATGCCTGTGTATTATATTTTGCGCACAAAACCCATAATTGTCAGCGCTAATGGATTACTTTTTTTTCCCTCTACATTCTCCATCCAGCTAGTCTAGACCACCATCGTTGGCTTCACGTACACGTAGATGCATTTTTGTAACCCCGAGCTTGCAAGCTTGTACCCATCTCAGGTCGTACTCCGCTTGTACCTGACCGACCGCGGTTGCGCTAGTATCGGGCAGATTTGCTTGCCGACTAATGCCGAGACAGGAACGACAGCCCGATTGTTGATGCGGACCTGCCTGGTGCATCGGCAGATATCCCCCGAGCCTGACCAGCGTCCTCCTAACTGGAGCCCGACATCATCTTGCAGGCCAGTTGGGCACTAGCCCCATCTGCGACAGTTGTCAAGGTGCCAGGAACATGTTTGTCCTGCAGTAGCCTACATTTTACCAAGTCATAGTACTTGTCTTCGGGTTCACACTTTGGGAATATCCCGATAGCCATCTTCACGTTATCTGCATGCCATCGATGCAGTGTATCCGATGATGTGAGATATGAACCATGCAGGAGATGATCCTGGAACATCAAATTTAGCTCTTATGTCAGTCTCTTTAAATAGATACCGAGAATGAAATAAAGCCTTGAATAGAAGCATGATGCAAATGTAAACATGTCAAGTACATGTATGTCTGTTGTATACTTCCACCTTACACAGGCCTCCCGTGACTGGTGACTGACGAACGCGCTAATCCCAATCGAGGCACCCATCATCATCCACCTCCGCCTCTCTCCAACTTCAGGATCCATCACTCTTGTCTCAGCAACGTTTATACTACACTTTCCATTTCTCATTCCTTGACAAGGATTGAATTAATTTACCAATACGAGCGCAAGAGCAGCGACTCGTTTTCCAGCTGTCTTACTTCTAGGCAGCCCCATTCCTTGAACTGTGGTCACCAGCTGAATCAACCTGCCACCTCATCCGGTCGCCTGATCGCTGATCGATCGAAATTGAATAACCTAGAGAAGGCCTGACTGTGGTTACTTTGATCTTACTGTTGTTTTGTTGTCTCAGACATGTCCGAATCAGCGAGTGCGAATGCCCCGAAGCCGAGTAGCAGTGTCAAGCTTGTACTGCTCGGAGAGGCTGCGGTGGGAAAGGTACCACTCCTCCATTCACCATGTTACACGATTACCAACAGCTAATCATCTGTTTTTATTCGCTCATAGTCATCGCTTGTCCTCCGCTTCGTCAACAACGATTTCCAGGAGAACAAGGAACCAACCATTGGCGGTAAGATCCCCCCATGGATATAGCCCCCTTACGATGCGAGGTACTGTCCCTGGCAGATTATATACTTTCTGGATAACCTAGGGGCAGTGTGTGGTGTCCAAAATGGAGTGGTGCCCCCACAAACGGGCCAGCCCAACCCCTCAAATGGTACTTTGCACTAGCATGACCAACTAACGTCATCTTTCTAGCTGCATTCTTGACGCAAAAATGCTCCCTTCCTACGCGCACGATCAAGTTCGAGATCTGGGATACCGCCGGCCAGGAGCGATTCGCTTCGCTCGCTCCGATGTACTACCGTAACGCGCAAGCGGCGCTTGTTGTCTACGACGTTACGAAGCCCTCTTCGCTGACAAAAGCTAAGCACTGGGTCGCTGAGCTGCAGCGACAAGCGAGCCCCGGAATTGTCATTGCCCTCGTCGGTAACAAGCTGGACTTGACCAATGATGGCGGAGATGTTTCCGAGGCCGTTGGCGATGCACAGAGCGAGTCCGAGTCGGCTCAGGATCGCGACGAAGGCGCCGATGAGCAGGATGAGGTGCAGGATGCTATATCCGGCGATGCCCGCAAGGTATCGACACGGGAGGCCACCGGCTATGCGGAAGAGGAGGGTCTTTTGTTCTTCGAGACTAGCGCCAAGACCGGAACCAATGTTGTGGAGGTCTTCACGGCAATTGCCAATGCCATCCCCGAGAGCAGTTTGAAGACTGGTCGCGGTACCGGTGCGGGAACTGGCCAGACTTCGTTGGGTAATCGGTCAGCAGAAGACGCACGAGTTAACCTGGGTGATCGAAACGCTGCTACGGCTAAGGAAGGCTGCGCTTGCTGATTTGGGTCTTTTTTTGGCAGATGTTCTTGCAATTATTTCCATGGATACAGGCGTCCCTCTGTTTTTTTTTTTTCATTTTTCGCTTGTTCCGACTCCAATGGAGACTCCGTGTGCTCTTATAGTTCACAGTGTGCTATTCCCCGAGGAACATCTCGTTTCAACAATGTGATTAGAGTGTAAATGTTTTTTGCGATTGGAATTGGCAACGAGAAATCATGTCCAGCGTACCTACATAAAAGTGAAGAGCAGAACAAAATGACCTAAAAAGGTCCTGGGGTAGTTGCCAACCAAAGGCGAGTCGGATAGTGGATCACCTTCAGCGGCAATCAGCCAATCAGCAACGAGCCCTAAGACGGCCACGCTAAACTAGAACAGGAAATAGCGCACCCTAAGCGAATGCGCCGATCCCACAGCAAATTCCCATTCGATTCAATCTGCGAACCTCCCCTCCGTCGACATCACCACCAGCACTTCCCGCAGCACCCCGTCGCTCGCAATAATGGCTGCCATCAACAAGATCGCCCCCAACTCGCCGTCCCGGCAGCACCCCTCCGAGCTGGAGACCGCGATCGCCGGCGCTCTCTTCGACCTCGAGAGCAACACACAGGACCTGAAGGCCAGCCTTCGTCCCCTGCAGTTCGTCTCTGCCCGCGAGGTAAGAATTGTTATCAAATGCTGCCGACATACGAATTGAATCGTTCTGGAATGGCGTCTGTGGATTTTCGAGGGATTTTCGATGCTCCGGGGTATATTTGTTGGATTTGTGGATTGATTTCAATTCATATGCACCAACGCCAAAATTCATCAATATGGAGAGGAATCATCAGCAAAGGAGGCAACACACAAATTCATATGAAAATCAGCAGAGCAAGACGCCGTTCCAGGAGGAATTTCTATTTCTGTGTGCCACGACACTTTTCAACCGACAACGCTCTGACATTATTTTCGCTATATAGGTTGAGGTCGGCCACGGCAAGAAGGCCATCATTGTCTTCGTCCCCGTCCCCCTCCTGAACAACTTCCACAAGATCCAGCAGCGGTAAGCACCCACCAGCCCTCACAACACCACTGGGCCAATCGAAAAAAAAGAAGACACCCAAATCAAAGATCCACCCGAAACTAATACCAAACCAGTCTTACCCGCGAGCTCGAGAAGAAGTTCTCCGACCGCCACGTTCTCTTCGTGGCCCAGCGCCGCATCCTGCCCCGCCCCAAGCGCTCCGTCAACTCGCGCACCACCCAGACCCAGAAGCGTCCCCGCTCGCGCACTCTGACCGCTGTCCACGACGCCATCCTCTCCGACCTCGTCTACCCCGTCGAGATCGTCGGTAAGCGCACCCGCACCAAGGAGGACGGCTCCAAGACCATCAAGGTTATCCTCGACGAGAAGGAGCGTGGTGGTGTCGACCACCGCCTCGATGCCTACGGCGAGGTCTACCGCCGCCTCACTGGCCGCTCCGTTGCCTTCGAGTTCCCCCAGAGCGGCGCTGAGTTCTAAATGCATATTTAGAATTCTTTGTTCACTTTGACTTTTTTTGGGGCTAGGGGCTTGGAATGTGCTCGGATGACGCGTGGGAGACTGGCATTGTTTCTAGTTTGGAATTGTTGCTAGATTCAACGCCATTGATGGGTTCCAAAGAGATGATCTCCATAAAAATGCATTGACGGTTTTTTCTCTTTTCTTTTTTTGCCCCCAGTCACTGGTTGCATGGATTTTTGTATTCCGGTGTGAGCTCTGGGTGAGGCGATGGAGTTGAATTCTCTCTCTATCTCCCGATCTAATGAAGGTGGGATGGAATATCTGATAGTATTCCAATTCAACAATTCCGACTTGTCATTGCTCCCTTAGATGGTTTTGTCTGGCTAAGATTGGGATCGAGCCTGCTTGTAGATTATAGGATTCATCCCCTGTGCGCATCCGGATAATCATTGAATATATCTCCATGGTTAAGTCAAGTAGCTCATATTTTGCTGTGAGGTTTACCTGGCAGTATCAAAATCAAAAGCTCACTGGACAATAGTATGTGGATGCTTCTATGAATGGGGGGGAAAAACAAGTATACTCGGGGTATGAAAGGTATACAACGCAAATCAGCCGACGCGAATATGGACAAGACGACGACATCCCCTGTTTATCTACAACGAAGCCTGAATTCTCCCCACACCAAGCACCATCCAATAAGCCAACTCCCTGGTAACCTTATCATCAGGTTTAGACCCCTTCCCAACATTCTGCTGATCAAGCTGCGCATCCGCATCCCAATCCATATGCACGAAGACCGGAATCTCAAGCACATCTTCATCCTGCCTGGAAGCCGCAACCGCCGATACATCCTCGTCATTAGCCTCATTATTGGGATTGCCATCACTGCCTTCAGCACTACTCCCAGGCAACGTACCAGGGACGACCTCCAACACGACGGTCGTCCAATTCCGGCCCTTATCCCACACCTTTCCTGCCTCGGGGACTCCGCGGAGAACAGCGGAGCGAGAGTCACTCGTTAGGGGCGCAGAGGCACCCTGCAATGCTTCGTCCCAGACGTCGCTGTTCGCACCAATTTCGAACTGCGGAGAGAGAACTGTGACTTTCGTTGCAACATGGCCTGGGGTTACGGGGGGCGTGGCGAGGGTGATACGGACAGGGTCGAACATGTGATTTTTCAGGGTAAGAAGGACGTGGACTGGGCGCAGGGGTTGGAGGGAGTTGAGGTCATAGGTTGGGGCCATGGCTGGAAGGGCTGATAATGAAGATGGGGCTAGAGGGCGGAGGGTTGGGAGGGGGATGTAGCTGAGGGCAATGAGGCGGATGCGGAAGCGTGTAGATTGCGGTTTGCTCTCGGGCTTCACTAGGATGTGTTTGCAGGACTTGCAGCGCTTGGCTCGCTTGGTGCGGAGGAGGACTGGGAGTGGGAGGAGATCGTCGACGAAGCGGGCATCCGGTGATTGGGTTGCGCGCTGGTCTATCGAGGCCATACCATCCCAACCACATTCTGCAGACTGAAGTCGTGCAATCATCTCTGTTTCGTTGTTTTCCGGGGCGATCTGAAGGCCCTCGCTTGCTGTCAGAGCTTCGCGCATAACAGGGGGCTTGGATTTGGGCTTCTTGTTGCCGCCATATAGCCCGCTTAGACGCGATGAGGATGTGTAGAGAGACATGAGCCGATTTAGGGCGCCGGGCGAAGAGAAGCCAAATTCCGAACTAAGATGATCATTTGGCGAGCTTGATGTCTCAGCGATCTGTGTACGGTAAAAGTTTTTCAGGGCTGCAAACCGGGCATCTGTGCCCATTGGAGGTGCAGCGGGGTCTTCTTTCGGAGCAGCTTGCTCTTCATCACGCTCGCGCGCATTGGATTGCTCATCAATCGAGGCGTAGCTAGACAATGGATGTTTCAGATCTCCAAAGGTGCGAGAAGATTGCCTCGAGCGGTCAAAAGCAGCCGGGGCAGTAGATTCGGTCATCTTTTGCAGTTGGCTGCGGATATTGGTCGGCTTGTCAAATTTGATGCCGATGTCTAGCGTTGTCCAGAGGCAGTATCCACAAGACAACACCCACGGACCCTGTTGAGGCCCGTTCCCTGTAGCATTCTCAATGGTGCTCACAGAGAGTGGAGCTGTGCAGACAGGACAATTGAAGCAATTTCGGCCACATCTATAGATATGCGCATGTTAGCGGATACTCGAACGCAATCCTTCACACCTTCTAGTACATACCGATTACCATCACTCCGCACCATACTGCTTGGCGTTTCAAACAAGCAGCTAGGACAATACCAGCTCACAATCTCCTCCGTAATACATCGGGGGCATTTGATCTGGTGGCACTCCTCGCAGTAGAGAAGCTGTTCAGGCGGATACAGCGAAAAGTTAGACCGTGGAGAGCGCGGATCAAAGGTTTGCTCTTCATCCTCGTCCTCTTCTTCTTGTTGTTCCTCTTTCGTGGACAACTCCTTGTCTTGATCTGTGTGTACCCGCTCGGGTGGTGGTTTTTGCGGCGATTTCTGCGGGGACTCCCTCGATCTCCGCTTCCTGGCTGGGTCAGGGACCGGGGTGTCGGCGCAGGGGCATGATATGTAGGTATATGGAAAAGGACGCGACATTTTGATGTTGATGTGGAGGGGCGAGCGAGGTGGTGTTGTGGTAACTCTCGAGGCGTGTACTTGGATCAAATCATGCTTCGGCTCTGTGAAGTCCAAGAGCTGAATATTGTGATGGAGTAAACAGATTGTCTGATAGGAAATTCAAAACTATCGTATGACTTGTCTTTTCGAGTAAAAATATCTCAATTTTCTAGATCCCAACCTTCTTGCGCCGAACCAGAGACCCTGAGAGGAGTGTGTTGGGCGCGTGGGGAGTTATTCAGGCAGAGGTCGCAATGGCTCTGCCACGCCCAATGCAATATGCACAGAATAAACAATATGCAAAATGTAGAAATTAGAAGTGATATCAGGCCAAGTGTCTCAAAAAACACCAATTGCAGAAAGCCCACGGTCTGCGGAGTGGGAGCTCTTCCACATCAACAATCGACGTCAGATCCCGCTATTTTCTGCCCGCTATCGCCGCAAAACCATGGACTTGCATGTTTGAGGGTTTGGCCTCCTCCATATCCATTCTACAGCCGCAATGATACCTTTACACACATTTCGTGCTAGGCTCTCAAGGCGATGCTTTGTCCCAACAACTACTATCCGAAAATATGCCAGCCAGACACCTGGTAACCCAACGCTTGAGGTCTTCAACCGCAAAATCAAGCATCTCCAGAAAGATCGGGCAGCCCGGAATGTCGAAGAGAGTCGGAAAGTCGACTACCTGAAAGATGAAGTAGCAATGCGGTTATGCGAGCGGTTACTGGTAAGCCATTGAAGGAATCAAGCGCAGAAAAAAAGCGCAGAAGTAGAAGGGAAAAAAAAGACACATCGACTGACAAGAGCTTCTTTCACCATGAAAAGGACATTAAGCGTGACTTCCCAAACGTTCTAGATCTTGGCGCAAACAGCTGCAACATCGCCCGAGCTCTCACATCTCCCAATATCGACTCAGCCATGCCGGAAGGAACCATCACACCACCACTATCAAAAAAGATCTCGAAGCTGACATGTGTGGAGACATCGCGTGCGCTACTGCACCGCGATGAGAACGAACCATTTAACCAGGAGATTGACATCCAGCGAGATGTGATTCCGGACCTGGAGACGTTGCCGTACGCACCGAACAGCTTCGACGCCGTGCTCTCGTCGCTCTCGATCCATTGGATCAACGACCTGCCTGCACTCCTGGAACAAGTGAACACAATACTGAAGCCCGATGCGCCATTTATCGCAGCCATGTTCGGTGGCGATACGTTATACGAGCTGCGTGGATCGCTGCAGCTGGCTGATATGGAGCGGCGCGGTGGTGTGAGTCCGCATGTGTCGCCTCTTGCGGACGTCAAGGATGTTGGGAGCTTGTTGGGCCGCACTGGGTTCAAGATGCTTACTGTTGATGTTGAGGATATTGTGGTCGAGTTCCCAGATACCTTTGCGCTCATGCAGGATTTGCAGGCGATGGGCGAGGGTAACGCAATCATGAATCGTGACCAGGCACCACTTTCGCGGGATGTCTTGCTGGCCAATGAGGCTATATACCGTTCCCTGCATATGGAGGAAGGTGCGCGTGGTATCCCGGCGACGTTCCGGTTGATTTTCATGATTGGATGGAAAGAAGGCGAGGGCCAGTCGCAGCCATTGCAGCGTGGCAGCGGTGATATTAACCTCAAGGACGTCCTTGAGGGAGGCGACTTGAACAAACCATGAAGAATGGAAACAAAAGGGCAAAGAGAAAGAGCCCAACATTTTGTCATAGTATAATAATGTAAAACTACGCTTAAAGCGACGCTGGAGAGATATCATCCACAGAGATGTATGGAATGCAAACCAAGCCTCTACCAAGAAGACGAGGGGAAAAAAAACAGTCAAATGTAAATCATAAGAAAGGAACCTCCATCCGACACTGTTTTCTCCGCTCAAACCGTCCTACGATCAGTCATGACCCGCACAATCGACCCAGTACCAGCAATCTCCACAAGTCTCTCGTGCCAGCTCAACAAAACGCTCATCTGCTGACCACCACCACCTTCACCCAAGTTGCGAGCCTGGATCTGCGAGAAGCCCGTGTCCTGAGGCGAAACCGACTTCTTAGGCGACTGGGCACCGCTACCGGGAGCAGCCGAGGACATTCCCTTGTACCTGCAATTAATAAATCAATCAGCGATCAAATCCACGACTTTGCATCAAACCGTTCCTCTCCGGGTAATCGAAACAGTAGTTCCACGTACAGGTATTTCATCAAGCAATCCGCCCGCTCAGCCCCGCCATTCCCGCTGCACACGCCCTCCAGAATGCGGGTCATCTCGCCCTGTCGGATACCCTGCAGCACGTCGATGACGGTAGCAAGATGCACCTCTTTAGCGCGGTCGTCGCCGCCCAGCGGCGCCGTGTCAAGGACAGTCCGCAGAGCACCCTCTGGGTCACCGCCGCGCAGCATCTGGCGCACCTGTGTCGCGGCATTGGCAGCGTCACTGGCACTTGCGGCTTGGGGGAGTGTGGCGGGGAGGAGAGATTCCATGGGGAAGTTGGCCGGGGACTCGGGGTCGAGGGCGTCAATGTTGATGGTGCGGTAGTTGATTTGCGACATGGTGGCGGTTTGGGTTTGGTTGAGGGTGGAAACAGAGTAGAAACAGGTCTTAATCAAGTTGTTGGCCAAGTTAGTCGAGTTTGGTGTTGAGGAAGCTTTGGTGAGGAGCTGCCTGTTAGTCCGTCTGGTATATCGGTGCGGTGGGCGGAAGCGGGGAGATTAGTGACGTGGGAACGTCTCCGAGCGGTATGAGATCCAATGGGGATAGAATAAAAAAAACTGAGTATTTTTAAAAGAGGCAGGGATCAGATTAACTGATCACGGATAGGTGACTAGGTGAGTCGACAGGGCAATGCGTAGTCAATTGGGGGAGTCCACGGGAGATGGAGCTGGACACTTGGGAGACGGGGTTCTGTGGCCTGAGGCAGAAACATGCTGGAACTCAGCCTGGAACTCAGTTGCCTTGGGGCTCTTGTTTTCTATAGTATCTTGAGTATTTTGAGTAAATATGCTACTAGGTTGCTAAAGATGTTCCATGGGGGAGAAGTGAATTTCATAATTGATTCAGAAGTGTCCTTTTTTGGTGTGATATATACACATCGTCTATCGAACCCAGTGCTTTATATACAAATAGCACAAACAATAAAATATCAAACAGCCAACCGAATGCTCAAAACACCAACGCTAAAATAACAACTAAGGAGAGGTCGTAATTGTGATAGGGGGTACCACGACAAGGGGAGGCGTGGTAGGACGCTCAGGAGAGGGTTTTTGCTTGCTCGGGTCAAGTCTCTCAGGAGCTTCTTCGGGATCAGCGGACTTTGTCGGCTGTGGATTCAACTCGACTTCGTCTTCTGACTTCCGTTTGTTGACAACACGGCGAGTGAAACGCTTCAAAGGTCTAAAGAAGGATTTGATACCATGACCAATTACCTTGAACCCTTTAGCAATTGGGCGCAAAACAACAGTCATGCCGCCAACAACGGCATTGAAAACAAGCCCGAAATGGTAGTCTGGGATAAGTCGGAGTATGATAGCCCAGGGCAAGCAGGCAATAGAACAGATAATACAAACACCCCAAAGGGTGCCGCTCAAGCGAGTCACGTTGAATGCCTGGCCACCCACGTAGACGATCATGATCTGACCGCCGATCATGATCGCGTTGATTCCCAAGAACCAGTAGTTGCGGAACATGCCTTCGAAGATATTGAACTTGTTGTCGAGACGGCGGTTGTTGAATTCATTGAAGATCTGCATCCACACGAACGTGTTGAATACCACGGTGGCGAGCTGCTTCGCGCGCATCTCGGGCTCGGAGCTGAGTTGCGCACTGAGGAGCTTGTCGCCTGCGAAATAAAGCATGAATGTGATGGCTAGCTGGTATACTGCTTGACCGAGGATCATTTTCCACATGGTCAATGTGAAGAGGGAGGCGTGTTTGGGGACAGGCTTGCGGTCGAGGATTTGTTCAGTCGGGGCATCCGTGGCTCTGTTTTCCCCAAAACGTTAGCAAAAAGAAAATCCAAGCGGAACATGAAAAAATAAGCAGGATAACTTACAAGGCGAGAGCGGCAAAGGTGTCCATAATCAGGTTCACCCAGAGCAGCTGCACAGCCGTCAAAACACTGGTGTTATCACTGCTGTACACAGATGACACGAAGGTAAGTATCACGGCCGTGATATTGACCGTGACCTGAAACTGCAAAAACTTGGAGACGGCGTCATTAACAGCTCGTCCCCAAGCGATCGCCGTAATAATGGACTTGAAATTATCATCCAGAAGAATAATCGAACTCGCCTCCTTCGCGACCTCAGTACCAGCAATACCCATGGAGAAACCGACATCTGCAGTCCGCAAAGCCGGGCCATCATTGGTACCATCACCTGTAACAGCGACCGTTTCACCAAGGACCTTGAGCCGTTCGACCAAGATTCGCTTGTCATCGGGGGATGATCGTGCCAGCACCTGCAGGCGCGGAATCACTTCATCCATCTCCGCGTTTGTGAGTTGACGGAACTTGGGCCCTTCCATAACTAAGCCATCTTCCGTCTTAATTCCACAAGAAGACGCAATAGCAGTGGCAGTGGCAACGTTGTCACCGGTCACCATCTTGACCTGGACGCCTGCCGAGTGGCATTTGCGAATGGCTGATGGCACTTCAGGGCGAAGAGGATCTTGGATACCAACAACTCCGACCCAGGTCATACCATGGAAGACATCCTCGAAGTTCGCCGAAGCATCCTCAGAACGTTTCGCTTCTGCCGGGGGCCAGGTTGCGAAGTCCTTGTAGACCATGCCAATCGTCCGAAGAGACTTGTGAGCATAATTGTCGATGACCTGGAGGAGGCTCTTCTTCTGCGCTTCAGAAAGCTGCTCCACATCGGGTCTCTCTTTGGAGATATTAACGTTGACAATTTCCGTGGTACAGGCGCCGACCATCAACTCGGATGCTCCCTTGACAAGCAGCCGGTAGCCAATACCAGGAACGCGGTAAACAACACCCATGCACTTCCTGGCGGAGTCGAAAGGAATCAGTTGGATGATCTCAGCGGAGCCACGCTCCGAGACAAGGTCCATGCCCATATAATCGCGGGCTAACTGAAGCATTGCAACCTCCGTCTTACTACCGACAAAATCAATGGACCCATCCTTTTCCTGTTCGAAGGCAGTCGAGTTCAAAGCAATGCTCTTGATTATCAAATCCTTGATGGGAATCGATAATTTCTGGGAGACCGCCGAAATAGTCATCGAACCCTCCACATCTGCATCTTCGGTTTTCTGGCTGAAGTCCTGATCCGAGCCCCAGGTCCCGGCCACAACAGTCATTTTGTTTTGCGTCAATGTACCGGTTTTATCAGAGCAGATGACTGTGGCGTTACCCATTGTCTCGCATGCGCGAAGGACACGGACGAGGTTGTTCTCCTTGACCATTCGGGTAGTAGCAAAGGCCAAAGCCAATGTTACTGCCAATGGAAGGCCCTCTAGTAGAGAACATGGATGTCAGCAGAATTCAAATAAATATGTTGTAAAACATCAGTGCTTACCTGGAATAGCGACAACAATAACCGTAACAGCAACAATAAGAATATCCACAAACTCTTTGCCTTTCATAGCACCGGTCTTGTCCGGGTGATTAGGAAGATCGGCTACAAATCGGAAGAGTAGAACGAAGAACAGAATACCAGCAGCTCTGTTAATTATCATCAGTAACCTGCAATAAAGGCAGGAAGTAAGTAGGAGGATCAACTCACGCTGTACCCAAATATCCAATCCAGTCTGCCAACTTACCCAGCTTGACCTGAAGCGGTGTTGGGTCATTAGGAGTCTGCAGCGACAGCAAGATCCGTCCATAGGTAGAATAGGGCCCAACACTGGTGACAACATAAGTTCCCACACCTTCAAGGACCTTGCTACCGGATATCAGGAACGGGTCGAGTTTCTTGGTTGCTTTGCCGCCGACAATTTGCTGCCAGACTTCATGGCCGTGTGTCTTTTTCATTTGATCCGACTCACCCGTAGCGGAAGACTCATCGCACTTCACGCCGTAGCCTGAAACTAGAATGCCATCTGCGGGGATGGAATCGCCTGCTTCGAGATGGAGGATGTCGCCAACCATGATATCGTAGATTGAAACCATGTCGGTTTTTCCTGAGCGAGTAACTTTGACTTCACGGTCATCGTTCTGCTGAGACATTAGCGGTGTCGGCTTTTTGGATTCGTAGGGGGATACTTGCCCGTTTGTTGAGTTTGGCAAATTGTCTCTCTTTTTGCCAATCGTTGGCAGCTGTGACAACCGTGACAATCAAAATTGCCACGCAGATAGCGACACCTTCCACCCAGTCCACGCCTGTGCCTTCATCCACGGTCTCGTATATCCCTAGGGATAGGGAGACTACGGCGGCGATAGTCAATAATATAATAATTTTGTCGTTATATGCAGCCCAGAATAATTTCAGGAACCCGGTCGATTTCCGAGCGGGTAGTTTATTCTGACTGAAGACACGAATGCGGTCTTCGAATGGTGAGCCATCACCAGATGACACCGGCGCTGGCGCTGAAGTGACAGGTTTTGATGGAGATTTTCCTGTAGATGTGTGTTGTGTCGAAGGTGCCACATCCTGGAACTCGACTTTTCCCTCTAAACACCCTTCATCTATTGATAAACCAGCATTTAGATCCGTTCGCAGACCGCGCTCTAGACCATGCAATCCGCCAAGAGCATGGAATGCAGCCAATGACTTCGGGTTCTGCATTTTGTTTAGTTGACCCGGGGAAAATGCAAACCGATTATCCTCCACTTGGAAATCAGTTTCATTCCGCGGATCTGGTTTCAAAGCATCCACCAGCGATACATCGTCGTACGCATCTTTAGAAGTATGGGCCGGGTCTACTTCGGAGTTCGCCCGCGAGCGTACCATAGTGTCTGCAGAAGAAGCAAATGAGTCCGCCCGCGGACGCAATGTATCGCCATCGATCGACTGAGACGGTCGATGCGAGGCATTTTGAACCATCAGATGCGCTGGATCTGGTTGGTTCCACACCATATCTGGTGAGACAGGTGAAGTCGGGCTGGGATTTAGATCTGTAGGACCTGACCATGCAGAAGAGGCTGTAGATATAGATCGCTGGTAGAGCCAAAGCAAATGGGATGATCAGCGAAAGAGTTCAGGCGTTCATAGGATGGCTTGGGTAACCAACCTCTCTGCCCGAAAAATCTGTCACTATAACAGGACTCAATAGCGAGCCCTGATGGGGGGAGTCATTTGAAGAAGACATAGAGTGCACAACGCACGGAGCTCCGAAAGATATATGCGAATCAGATATAAAAGTAGTCCATGCGGAGGTGCATGTAAATATGCTCTGATCTCAAGAAATGTCTGTGCCGGGGTTGCAAGACCTTGTTATCTTTTTCCCCTCTCAACGGGGCTGTGTACTTCCAAGGGTCTGCCCAGATATGCCGAGGATTTAGTCCAATGTTTCTTTTAGCAATTCACAGAGTTTTTTTTTTTCTCGCAAATAATGCCAAGTATAAGAGGGATATATTATATCCACTTGAGAAAATTGGAGTGATTGAAAAAATAAGAATAAAATAATAAAATATATATGTAAAATATATGCTCGAAGTGGTGTCAGGACGTGCCACTTATTACCCCGGGAACAAACACAGCCCCCCTTTCCCAAGGTTGCAAGCGGCAATCTTTATAAGTTAGAACAGGGGGGCTACGGAGCTCCGTGTACGTGATATTCGAGTCGTATCATGTTACCGAAGAAGGCGAAGTTCATAGGCATACCCCCAAAGCTGAGGAATGTAAGCGCCGGGCTTTTTTGTCTCTAACTCTAGCCCCGTTTCTTCATGTCCATGCTACCTGCATAGTTAAAATTCTGGGATCAGCGGAGGTCGAATAGCGTTACGCCAAGTTCAGGTATCCAATGTGAGGGCGTCATGATCGAAGTGGGTTTTGTAATTGTGGATAGTCTAACTGCTGCGCCTCGCGGATGACCCAATCAGTTTGGCATATTTTCACCTCGACTTATTGTGTATGTATTGGCATTAATGTTGAGATTAATGTTTGACCGTGGGCGCAAGTAAGGAGGCAAAGACGACACCCTTTGCATCATGGGGCTTGATCGTGTGTGTTCTAGGTTCCTGAGGATGGGGTAGGTGTCTGTCCACTTGATGAGCGGCTAGATAGTGCGCATCATTGGGCACATGGTAGAACTGTCAGAACCTATCAAGGCACACGACAGAAATAATTTGATTTTGCAAGCCACTAATATGACCTCCGGAAGTTGTAGAAACTTGATGGGTTTCCTGGGTGAAAGGAGGCGTGGACAAGGTATGAAGATCGCGATCTGTGGCGCATCTGTGGCGGTGCGGTAGAAATGTGGCGTTAAGCTCATAGTATGACCCCAGGGGCAAGAAACATCACCAGCTTAGTTATGAAAGGGCAGTGCAATAAGTGACTCTGATACTGGGCGAACTCCCTCCGAGAAAAGGCTACTCAAAAGCTCTTGAGTAAGCTAGGCAGAAGCACTCGTACTCGTATACATCTTCTAGGGAACCGACAGTGGCTGTAATAGGAAATAAAGCCCAAATTTGGTCTCAGGACGCGTAAGGACAGGTCCAGTTGAGAAGAGGCCGATGTTTCAAGCCTCATTTAACACGAATCCTGAACAGTACTGCGCCTGGTTCCAAATGTATGCCATCAATGTTCCCCTTCGACCATTTCACGGTTGAGAAGTGTCTTGTTTAGTTTCGCAAAGCATCTGAGGAAATTCACCTCTATCAACTCTTCAGGCATATGGCATGTAATGTCTAGCCTAACTGCAGCAGCAGTAGTTCTCAGACAGCAACACGATGGAAGTCTTATGTTAGATGGAGCAGCCCTAGAAGAAATGACTTTGGCCTGCGATGATATTAGTCTTACCGGCATTGCCACGTGGTCAGCATACATAGCTGTTCATATAGTGAGATTTGTTGCGCGAGGCAAGGTGTGTTACACGGCTGGTTAGCACTTGAGTAAGTTCTGCTGCACGTACTATCTACATATAGTAAGCAGTCCAATAAGCAGTCCAAAATGTAAGTGATTTCTCTGCTAGGAGTCATCTATACGCATGGAAAATGTTTCATATGTGAATCTCGATGACTTGTAGATTAAATTGATTATCCAAGCTGATGCTATGTACTGTTCAGGCCTTGACTCATACATATAGTCATGCAAATATATTCCATAATGATGCAAACATTAAGGTTAAGTGACAAGATAGTGAAGAGAAACTAACTTGAGCAAAAGAGAAGCAGAAGAGAGAAAATAGAAAGGGGGAGGGGTATCAATGAAAAAAAAAAGAATATAACAAAATGACAATGAAAGACATGAAATGTGTTTTTACAACAGCACAAAGAGGTAGAATCAAAGAGAAAATAATAACAATAAAAAAAAGGCACGATCGGGGACAAGCCCCGGAGTCCGATGTCATAGAGGCTGCGCCTCCACACATCACTTCGTTTCCATCATTTCACATATGCCGCGTCGTGGCATTGGCAATTACTGATCCATTACCTCAGTGAATCGGCTGCTTCGACTCCCGTCGAAACTATGTAGACTGCGGCCGAGCCCATCAGGCCGCAGTGGTACGAAGGGGACTGCACTCTGAGGTTGCGCAACGGGGTGGGCCGGTGTGACAGTGATCGGAGTGGCAACGTTGACTGTACTGGAGATAGGAAGGTGGATAGGGTTGGGCCGTGTCGGTGGGGTGGGCTCCTCAACCTCACGGGTGAAGTTTGAGTCCAGGGGACTGCCATATTGCGAGGTTGGGGGCGGAGCATAGAAGGAGGGAGATCCAATTGGTCCGGTTGCTGGGGAGGTGGCAGAGAAACCTGGGCCGGTGGGAGAATCGCCGTCTAGTCCACCGCCATATCCGTCTCCACCGTGGGTGAAGACGGGAGGAATCTTTCGGCCGGAAATCTTTTGGAACCCGCGTTCGCTGGGGGCAGAGTCAATGGTGCTTCCAGAGCGGGTTGTTGCCGTGGACTGGCGCCAGCGCTTCATGAATGCCGGGGCGAGGTATGAAGCTGTGAAAAGGGGATCGTTGCTTTCGCGCCGCTCCACAATTTCTCTAGACCCGGCAGCCGCTCCGGCTCCGGCAGCTGCGTCACCTATCATAGCTGGAGGTCTCGTTTTCCCCATAAAGTATCCTCGGCGGCGGAGGTAATAAAATAGAAGAAGAATTATGAGAGCCAGACCGGCAACTGATCCTACTACACCGCCCACTATTTTAGGTGTGTCAGGATTACTTGTCGAACCCTGCCCCGAGGCCTGCGTTTCACTTGTAGTTGGTGCAGACCCGGTAGCAGTTGCTGAGCTAGTTGACTCGGAGCCTCCATATACATCTGATGAAGAGGTCGAATAGTCTATGCTGGAAGTCGAGCTCGTCGAGGAGCTGGAACTGGAGCTATGACCGGAATATGACCAGTAATTATACGCCTGGGATGATGTTGTCGTAACAGAGGGCGTAGCGTTAGAAGAAGTGATGAGGCGAGTCGAACTCCATGCAGATCCATTGATTACTGTGGCTGAGGCAGATCTTGATGCCGATGGAAGTTGACTTGTGGGTGTTGTGGAGGTGGTCAAAGAAGTTTGAGTGGAGTTCGCGGAACTGCTTGAAATAGACGTCTCGGATAGTGGCAACGCCGTCGGCGAGACCAACAACCCTAAATCTAGAGAGGCACTTGCAGCTGAAGTCACAGTCGCAGTCACAGTTGCAGCCGCAGCTGCAGCCGCAGTCAAGCCCGCCGAGCTCGGTAGAGTGTTGGTGACGTATGCAGAATCCGATACCGTGATCAGAAAGTTGGTAGCAGTCGACTGAAAGGGGGTCTGTGAACTAGCATCGACTATCTGCAATACAGTCTCAATACTAGTCGGGTCGGCTGAGGTCGTCTGGTCCCGCTTTTCAAGCAGCGAGTCAGATTCATTCAGGCCATGTTCAAGACACAAAGAGATTTTCAAGTCGCAATGTTCATCCGGAAGTATATCAGTAGCGGGGAGGACAGGTTTTTGAAATGGACCATCCTCGAGTAAATCAGAACCCGCATTTTGTTCATCCTGCTCGGTTTCCCGGTGACGCCTAGCGCTAATTAGATTGCCGAGGCGCAAGTGACGGTGATGACCATGAACCATGTTGACGATTTTTCCATACACGTCAATTGCCAATCATATGTAATGGGATATCGAGACAAAGTATCAACACAAAAGCCGGATGTTCCTCACAGAGGTTGAGCTTCGCAGTGTTGCGAAGAATGGGACTGACAAGGTTATGTAAACGAAAGAAAGACACGTTCTAGCGTGTGCCCAGATGGGGTGGAAAGATTGATAGATCGCCAGAGAAAAGAATGACCCGATTGACGGTATGAATGAATGGATGTTGGCGAAAGCGTAGTCAAACGTTGTGATCAACAAGAGAATGGTAGCACGAATCGAAGCTCAAGAATATCGTGATATAAGGCACACAGTTATGTGGAGGGAGTGGCAATCGTTCAAGCGACTAAGCGGGAGTTAGTATGGATTAATTCAATTGGAGAAGCCCCACGCCATGTAAGCAAACAGATGAAGTGCCTTGAATTGATACCAGCACACATACCTGGAGTAAAAGAGTGACGAAAAGGGTGGAATGAAAGAAAGAGAGCCCAGTCTCAGGTCCTAATCCATTGTGTTTGGATATCTGTAACCAAAAGGAGAAATATAGAGTGTTTAATAGGCCGAGGCAGTAAGCATGTCAGACGGAAGAACTCTGGTCGTATGGTCACACTAGGCACACTGGGCACAATTCCGTCAGGGATGAATGTACACAAAATGCAAAACAAAAAGACCAGAAAGAGACCCAAAAAGAAGACCCAAAGATGAAAAAGCGAGGCGAAAGAGAAGCGAAACGGGAAAATGATGAAAAAGACCCAGACCGGACCAAACAATCCCCTATCGAGGCCTAGTCTAGGCGACCCGTGTTGGTGACGAACCAGGCTCGGGAGCCGACAGATCTTTTCTTTCTTTCTTTTTTTTTTCTTTCTTTCTTTCTGATTTCAGGGGAAAAAGATGTCTGAGAGTAAATTCTAGTCTTTTTTGTATAACGAGAAAACAGAACCCCAGACAAAAAAAAAAAAAAAAAAAAGAAACAAGCCAGTTCTTCTTTCTCAACGCAGGTACCGCCAGGTACCGTAAAATCAACGAATAGAAAGTGACAGAGCCCCAATGAGGTTCTAGCCAAGCTGACTAGTCTATTTTAGGACTAGTCTACCATGTAGGTTTAATTATCGTCGGTTTAGCGTCAAATGGCTATTTACATCAGCAAGGAACGATGGTTACCTGCATCAATAAATACATATCTTTAATATCTTTAATATCTTTAGAATCTTTAGCATCTTTAGCATCTTGAGCATCTTGAGCATATGCTTTGTGTCATCAAGTCTATAGATCCAAAATATCTTAGAATAATAATCGGTGGTGTGCTACTCCACCCGATCCCACACGAAAGGAGTACGTTGTACTCCGTACTAACGGGCAAATCATTTGCCGATCCAATTCTCCATAAACCTATTTTAAGCCCATGTGTCAGACCACTGACTCTATCAAGAAATAGCATGTATGCATTTGGAATCCATATCTACGTGCTTGGCTCGTCTTATATGACATGGAAGACAAGAAAGAATAAAAGACGCGGGGGGGTATTAGTAACGAGTCTTTCCTCCTCTCGGGCCCAGAACTCATTTTGCTTAGAAAGTCTCGAGCTCGTCGCCCGCAACCTCCTCTCCTTCGGCAGGGATCTCGAAGCCGTCCTAGTGGGGGGTGCATAAGCGTCAGTTTGGGAAATCCTCAGTGAATAGGTCAAGGGAACGGACCTCGGTCGAGTATAGAATGCCCTGGATGTGCTTAACAAGCGTGTCTTCCTCCTTTTCAAGCTCGGGGTCGGCTTCAATGGCACTCTGGAGCAGCAGCTCAATATCGCGCAACTTGGCAAAGTAGAAGTCGCGCTCCTTCTCTAGTCCTGCGATCGCTTCCTTTTGTGTTGAGATCTCCTGTTGCAGGGCAGCGGTGGCCGCTCCACTGGCTGCGGGGGCAACCCGGGGACGGGCGGCACCGATTGTCGGGGTCACTCCACGGCGTGCGCTGCCAGCAGATGGGGCGCGCGAAGAAGGGGCTCCACCAACGGAAGCAGGGGCGCCGGAGGCCTTGCGCCGGCCGAGGGCGTCGTATTCACCACCGGGATAGTGCTGGTCCCAGTATTTCTTAACCCACTGGAGGAACTCAAGGTTGTCCTGCATGCGGCACTTTGTGAGGGACTGGACGGGGACGGGCTTATTGACCTGGTGACGGGCGAAGACATCTGGGTGATTGAATATGTTAAAAAGGGGACCGTTGGCCGATTTGGAACCTGCCTTCACATACTCTGAAGAACCTTGAAGTTCTGGAGGTAGGCATATTCAGTGTTCACATTGAACTTGACCCGGGACATGGGAACATCCACTGAACAAAGAGACCAGTCAATATATGTTCTACAACTCTGCCTGGGACCGTCCGTCTCAATTGTTTCGCAAGTCGTGGTGATTACATACTGAAAATCGAATCGAAGATCTGGCAGAGGGCAGCACTATAGAGATACAAAGCAAGAGGTTAGCTCATCCGATCTATGAAAAAAAAGGTCGCCCACGGGCCGTTTAAAGTCGGGAGAGAATATTGATCAACCATACCCAGTTCCACACTGTTCAATCTTGGTAAGGTTCAGCTGGAGCAGGTTGTTAAGCCATGCCAGCAGTTCCTGTCTGAAATCATAAATTGATCGGCGTCAGCAAGGCCATATTGGTCGCGAGATGGCGGGGAATAGGAGCAAAGCCGAACCTGGATTCACTCATGATGGTGGGGTAAAATAGTTATCAATCGAAACGCTAAAGCGGAAAATAAGACTGGGATGAGCGCTAAGTGGAAAAAGAGCTGGATGAAGATATTACACCGCAAGATCAGGACTTCTTGTCAGTCTCTGCTTGTGTGGTTGATGGGAAAGAGCAGAGGGATTGTTTTGATGCTAAATCTCACGGATCACGCTGGCGCTAGCCCACTTTTTCTGGCGAATCACAGAAGTATTAGGTAATCAATGCCTTGGTGCCTGAGGTGTTATGGTATACTTGAGGTATCATATCGTAGCCTGAGATATTACCTCAGTGCATGAAACTGTTATATCGTCAAGTGAGGCACAATGCCATTGCAACCGGTCAAATTTCATATATTATATCTTCTATCATACTGGCGCCAAGGATATCAAGTTGTCGCTTTATGCATCGCTACTTAATAGATTGACCGCCGTCTCTACCGCCTTCCCGACCGCCTTATTATTTGACATATTTGACCAGCAGAAAATATCTATTGATCTTGTCGCTGCCTCATCGCCTCAGGCGACGACCTAACTTAGGACATCCATTGAAAGGTGAGGTTATTGTCACAGTACAAGATAAATATATGATGATACATGTATGCTAAATATATAATTTTGCACTCGCATGATGTGTATAGGTATAACAAAGAAAAGCAAGAATTTTTTCTGCCAATGTGTTCCAGCCTGATTCAATTTGTACCCCAAGACAAGAAATCTCATATCCAACTCCCACTAGCAATGTATAATAATAATGACCAAACAAACCCAAAAGGGAAAGAAGCAGCGCTGAGACGAAGAGCAAGCAGTATATAAACAAATGCAAACAGATCACTCCTCTAGCAGGTCGATCCCGTCTAGACCATATCCAAAGTCTATAATGACAGCCCGGGAGTCTTGGCTCGTCGCAACAATGCGTCTATAATCGGACTGCACACTCAGCATCCAGCTTGTGGTCCAGCCAGGGAAGTTGATAGACAGGTCACCCGTATCGCGGTCGAACACCTTGACGCTCATGTCATAGCTACCGCTAATGATGCGCTTATTTGCACTGTCGAGATGCAAAGATCGGATGAGGCCCGTATGCCCATGAAGCTCGTTGACGAGCTCGCCCGTGTTAGCATCGAATTGATAGATTATGCGATCGTTGCCCCCAGTGAGAATGGTCCGGCCATCGTCACTGAACTCGACACATGCAAGGCCCCGGTCCTTGCTGGTGAACTCCTTGACACATTGACCTGAGATCACGTTCCACATCTTGGCAACACCGTCACCGCTGGCTGACACTATAAGGTCACCGCGTAGCTGCACAGCATTCACTGGTCCTTGGTGACCGTTGAGCTGCCTCAAAAGCTCACCGGTGTCTCGATCCCACACACAAATTGTGGTATCCTTGGAGCATGACACGATGTACCGGTCATCAAAGCACACATCGAGCACACCAGCGTGGTGACCGGAAAGACGGCGGATCGGTCGGTAGTTGTTTTTGATGTCATACACGATACAGGTAAAGTCCGAAGACCCTGTAACCATGATCTCCTCGTCAAACTGCAGGCACAGGATTGAGGCGCTGTGGTATATCGATTCTTCCTCCAATGGTGCCGTAATTTCCGCCGTCTCATCCACCGTAGGCCACGGCGGGGTAATGGTCAGGAAGGGAGCGGTCCCCGTGGCCTGGGAAGTTGGATTATTGATTGGGCCACGGCGAAAAGTCTGGGCCGCGGGTGGCCCAATAATCTTCTGGCATGACCATGGATAGTGTGCGTCCCACACACGAACCGTCCGATCACGGGAGCCAGTAATGATTTTGTTCCTGCAAACATATTAGTAACGCATGGCAGCAGCATACCAATGTTAACTTACTCGTCAAATTGAGAGCAATAGACGCTGTCCTCATGACCTTGAAGATAAATGGCTGCAGCCTTGCCATCCGTCCAGCGCTGATCGAGAGCGCGCCGAACAAGGAACTTCTTCTTCCAGTCCTGGTTCGGGATTGACTTCCCTAAACCAGATGATAGCTTCAACTTGGAGGCTGTCTCACTTGCTGGTCGTCGGCCATACGCATTGCGGAATACGTGCCTCCAAACATGAGAAGAAGACGCACGAACCCAGGTACGAGACACGAGCTCCGCGTTCATGAGAGAATCAGGGTCTAAATATGAGAAAATATGTGATGTAATCTCAGCCGGAAGCAGAGCCACGGGATCTGAAAAAAAGAGGTTAGCAAAACACGCGCGCTGACCATCAGGGGTTTATCCTTACCGAGCCGCATAATGGCCAGCAAATCGGTGTCTGACACATCCGACCGATCGCGCAGGTCAATACAAATTCCGCTCTCCGAATCCTGCGGAACCTTGAAATCGAGCATCTTGTTCTCCAGTTCCACCTTAGCCATCCGCGCAGCTTCCATCTGCTCATTCTGCGCTGCGGCTGCGGCGCGAGCCGCTGCACCTGCCGACTTGTGATTCGGCAGAATTGGAGGTGCCTGTCCACAGCCAGGAATGGGGGCCGGGATCGAGGCAATTGGGGCGTAGAAACTATGCAGGGCGGAAACACTATTCAACGAAGGGCGTCGATTGACGCTGTAGCCCTGGTGCCAATATGGGTTCGTTGACCGGACATCCCAGCTACCAGAAGCCATACGCTTATGGTTTGCATGGCTCGAAACATGGTGATAATAACAGTTTTCATCATCAACCAATTTGATGTCTTCGGCGAGAGGAATTGTTTGCTTCGAAGGCTTGTTGCGAAGACTGACGGACAGTCGGCGGCCGAGGGCGACCAAACCATCCACAGGATGCTTGAAACTCGAGAAGCTTTTGGCACCACGGCGCCGCGGAACCGCGTTCGGGAACGGGGCTATCCCTTCCATAACCGGTGCGTGGTCATCCTGGCATATTTCCATCACATATGGCTCCTCCCATGTGTTCAAAGCCAGGTCTTTTGAGGTCGGGGCGGCATGACCCGCAGTACGTGGGCGTGAACGAAACGACAACGAGGTGCGTCGCCTTGTGGAGGTGGCGTTGGTCTCTCGTGGCGACATGACTGAAGTTGGTGAGTCGAGTGCAAATTAAACAATAATTGGATAAATCTGAGCGCAGATATGTGCCGGCGGTTGTTGGACAAAGAATGAAAAGGCTTTTTGTGAGTCTGGTCTATTTATCGTATATATCGACTGATGTGACGTTTTAGTCTTGGGGGTGCTGTGAGATAAATCAAGTGTATAGATCAACGACCGTTTGCGAACTCCAAGGACCCAAGAGAATAAAAAAAACCCCCAATTGAAAGAGAGAGAAACAGATAGAGAGATTAATGAAAGAACTATAGAGAGAGAACAACAAAAGAATAAAGACGAAGGCGTAAGGAGAAGATAAAAAAGGGCGGAAGAATTCCAGAACGCAGAACGAATGGGTCTGAGTTATCGGGCGGTGAATTGGGGAGGAGTGATTGGTTCAACCATGAAGTTACCGAGTAGTCACTGGTACTGAGGTTATTGTACTAGTCTACTGCAAGAATCAAGTACCGAATACTTTCAGAGTACCCGCATGAGTTAGAATTTTTAAGGCCTCGGGGGGCAAATCCTGGGGGGAATCGGATGGAAAGTGCGGAGTAACTGTGACATGGATCATCAGGATAAATGTACTGCGGATGCAAGTACCGACTACACCGTCACCTTCCGGTGGCGATTAGGCTTGGGTTTTTTGTTCTATTAAACCAACCTTGGAAATAACGATGATAGCCTTTTCTAAGGCCGATGCTAATATTAGAACATTAGCACAGTCCAACTTGAATTGGGCACTTTTGTACTCCGTATACTTCTTTCAAAAAATGTTGCATATAGGAAAATCGAAAATCAATACTATTATTATTGGAAAAAATATTCAATTTCAATCTCTTCAGAAACCTTCCTCGATATGAATAAACACCCCCATATCCTCCTACCATCCTTCTACCCCCTGGTTTTGTAACGACAACTATATACATGATTCTCAATACTGAGCATTTATCCCTTTATCCAAAGACTTTCTCATATCCGGTCAGAGTGAACCGATAGTGGACATCACCTTTCTTCATGCGCAGCATGGCCTCCTTGAGTCCCTCCTCTCCGATGGCAATCTCCTCCACCCAACCCTTAAGACCCCGATCCGCAGCCAGCTGCAACATCTCAAGCATCTCCCGACGGCTACCCAGGTGGCTGGCACCGATGAGAACACCGTTAGAGATCAGGTTCTGAGCCTTAATGACCTGGCCCTCCTCCTCGGGAAGACCAACACTGATCCAGCGCCCATGAACATCCATCATGGACAGATAGCGCGCAAGATCGAAACCCTCAGAAGAGTTAGCGCAGTTGATAATCAAATCAAACGAGCACAGATGATCCTTCTCCCACCCCTCCTCAGCAGTAGCAATATACCCATCAGCACCGAGCTTGAGAGCATCCGCCTCCTTAGCGCGAGAGCGCGAAATAGCCCACGTCTCCGCGCCCAGCGCCTTAGCGAACATGATTCCAAAGTGACCAATGCCGCCCAGTCCAACGATTCCAACCTTCTTTCCAGGACCAGCGCCATTCCGCACCAAGGGTGAGTATGCAGTCAGTCCGGCGCACAGCATCGGAGCAACCGTGCTGGTCTCCAGTGCATCTGGGATCGGGAACACCCAGTGCTCGTGTGTCCGTACGTGCGATGAGTATCCTCCCTGGCTGACGATGCCACTGTCGGCCCACTGCGAGCCGTAGGTGTCCATTGGCTCAATCTGGCAGTATGTCTCATTATCGTTACGGCACTGCTTGCACTTGCCGCAGGAGTAGGACTGTGCGCCAACTCCAACGCGCTCGCCTTCCTTAATCAGGGTGACCTTAGGTCCGACACGGATTGCCCGACCGACGATCTCTAGGATGGTCATTAGCATGAGGCAGTAGCCTTTTTTCTGTGTTTTGAAATACATACCGTGACCCACGCACAGAGGGAACTTCTGCTCACCCCATCCTCCTATATGAATACATTAGTGGGTGTCCATGATTGATATTTCAACAGGATCACCATACCGCTGATAGTGTGTACATCACTGCCGCAAATACCACACGCCTCAATCTTGATGTCAACATCTATACTCGGTTAGAAATCAGGAAGAAGCATAGTAGCACCGACAGCCTAACTCACCATAGTCGCCGAAAGGCTTTAGCTTGAACTATTCATCACAATCAATCTAGGTAAGCGCATATTCTAACCAACACACGAAAGAGAGAACATACGTGACGCTTGTGGAACTCGGTGAAGCTATCAGGTCCATCGACCTGGAAGCCCTCAGCTTCTTCGGGGTAAGGCATTGTGATAAGAATGGAGCGATTGGTCTTAAGAAGTCTTTGTCAAAGACTATTCTTTGGGATGTAGCAAAGTAGTATATACGAGGGGCCCAAAAAATAAGGAAAAAGTAGAAATGAAACAAGCGGGGAGGAGGGTGTATATCAACGCCACTAAATTTCAGACCCTACGAGCGGGGATCGCAAAACATTTCATATTCTTCCTACACGGGACATAGTCTCCAAATCCATCGTGACCCGACGTACTGTTACTGTATACACCTACTTCCCTCCAGTCGGACATTGTCCCGCGGACCCGCTCCGCCGGGTAAACTGGTGACTGAGAGGAATCAGAGCGCAGGACTTGGGCTTCAATATCGCCCGAGAGACGAATCAATACGATGAAAAGAATCAGGTATGCGCAACGTGGGGTGGTTGTTGAATTTAGTGGGGTAGGATTCTAATAACACCCATACTACGTAGCTGATAACGCTAGGTCCCAAGGTCATTTAGTGGACGGGTTCTCGCACCAACTCCGATTCAGAAGTTTTTCCACCTATGAGCATGCAAGGAGAAATTATATCCCGGATTGGCATTATCAACGATAAGAGGTGAGATGATGTAGGGCTTGGGTTTAGGGCTTGGGGTTTACATGGTCGAGGATGACAGAAACAAACACTATCACTTGAGCTCAATGTACTGCGAGATGAGATCGGTGATTGTTTGCTCCAAGCCCGTGAATTTCCACCCAAAGGTGAGCTCCGTGTCAGAGGCATCAATACCAAGAGGAATCGACTTCTGTTCGCCCACTACAGCGACACGTTTCGAGTTGTCTTGAAGCTCGTCAACAAAATTCTTCCGGATAATCCCTGGGATATCCTCCCATGCCCCGGGGGTACTGGCAATAAAACTACGACATTCCCCGACTTCGACGATGTTTGCTTGCTGCAATGACTGGACGTGGAGGCGGGAGACGTCACGAACATCCACAATAGCACGGGTCATGTGAGGGAAGGGGGATTTGATGCCTTGGACAATCGTGTTGAGTACCGGTTTGTTGCTGGTGTTTAATAACAGCTGATATTCGTCACCGGCCCATGCAGCCGGACCTAGTACCCAGGATGGATGGATGTTGACGATACCGAATCTAGGATTTGTCTCTTTTGCCCACGTTTCGGTCGCATCAAGAGATGCCACCTTCGAGGCCATATAGGCGACGCTTGGATGAGCAAAGGGCGGCTCCATCAGCGGCACACGACAGCTGGAAGTAAAGGGATGGTCCGGATCTTGAACTTCCGAACCTCCAAAGGCCGTAGGTGGGATTATCGCTGCAACTGAGCTGGTTATGACCACACGCTCAATAGCGGCGTTTGTGGCAGCAGCTTCGAGGATCTCGAGCGTGGCCCGTTTAGCAGGAGTAATGAACTCCGCCTCTGCGTCTAGCTCGCCGGTCGGCTGAGTAGATCGAAGCGGGGATGCTGCATGGATCACGTAGCTTGCGCCGAGGATGGCTTCGTTGAAGGCACCTGGAGCAGCCAGGTCTGGCACGATGACAATCTCCACATGTGGCTCTTGATTATTTGGAGTTTGCAATAGCGTTTGCAATGCTAGCTTGGAGAGGAGAATATTCCCTTTCTCCGCACTACGAACTGCACATCGTACTCGAAATCCGGTGTTGAGGGCATCCACCAGCGTTTGGAAGCCGATGAACCCCGTCGCGCCAGTCAAAAGGATAAGCTTCTTATTTGGGATAGCCATATTTGTTGCCTGTTTCTTTTTGAAAAATATGATGAGATTGCGTAGGAATAATAGATAAACCACCCAGGTCTTACTGGCCCTTGGCCTCCAATTCCCAGCCCCCGACGGTCCACGAGGCTCCACGTTACTAAGACACAAATAATAGTTAATGGCCACTCGAGACCTTATCTTTCTGCCTTTACCTTGGGGATCATGTCTTGCAGCCTTTTAATTTTAGAGTCTAAAACAGCCCAGAGCATCCTGAAACTGAAGGTTACGTATCCTCCCTCATTGAGAGTACAAGCAGCAGATGTTGTACTCGAAATCGGAGACCGACCAGACATCATTTTTACGACAAGTCAAAGTAATTATCAAAAGTCTAAGAACTACAATTGAATTCTTCATCTGGTAGAGCCTATATACTGGTTTGTAGAGGGGGTACGACACTCACAAAAGCCCTAGTAAAGTCAATGTAGACAAAGAATTGCCCCACAAATCAAGAGCAACCTCTTGAGATCCCCAGGGGAAGCTTAGCCATATAAATGAGCGATTCAAAGCTATACTAGCACAGTGGAGCTAAATAAAGGTTCCCCGTATAGCCATATAGTTTATGGCCATGTAGTTGTTGTGGTCTTAGGGCTGAGCGATAGTGGTGAGATGATGGCCAAGCGGCCACGCCCAACGAAGCAGTGAGTGCATCATGTCGTAGTACTTCTTCTTGTCAATTTGATTCATGTAACTATCCAAGGTTGACAAGCTGACCTCGGTGAATTCTTGAAAATTCAACACCGGGGTAAATTGAACTCGAAATTTACCATCAAAGTAACCATATAGTACACGGGCACGGCATCTTTGATCGAACACTATGATCATGGTCTAAAGAAGAAAGATATCAGTGAGACATTTTTTGGCACCAGTGATGGAGTTGGGAGTGAATCGAACGTACTGGGAAAACCTTACTGAGCATATGCACATCCTCTGGCTCAATTCCGTTGGCGAGCGATTCTAGTTGACGGAACATGCCTCTCAAACCCCAGCTAACTAAGGCTATGAGCTCAGCCGTCGAGGGGCGATCGTGACCACATAAAATCACATCGACCAGAGCCCATGCATGGCATTTGTGCGGGTGATCTAGCTCCATTGACCTGACGATGCTTATTCCGTGTGTTTTGTCTGGGAGATCGAGACCGTATAGTGATTGGGACCTAGGTTAAATTTAGCAGTTTAATTCATCCAAATTTCACATTCTAATAGGAATAGCAACGTGCCACTTACCAGTATACTAACCAGTCATTTGTCTGGTAGTTGCGTATATCCAAATCCAAAGCATTTGCAATCACCATCTTATGGTCATCATCGGCTTCCTTGTCAGTTTTCTCGCTTTGGTCGTCACATTCATCACTTAGTTTACAATTCTCGTCATCGCTCTCTTCGCTCTTGTCGCCATCATTCTTCTCGTGTGTTTTGGGGTCCCTGATTCCCCCTTCTTTGTCCTTATCATCTTCTTTCGCATCCTCGGTGATCTCTTTATCAACCCGTTTGTCCACTTCATCGCTCACTTTGTCGTCTTCAGTTCTATCAAGGTGACCAAATTCCTGCACAGTAGGATTCTGATCGTTCTTATTTTCTTCGCTTTTCGCTCCATCGAATTCATGGGGCCAAAATTCCGGAATACTCCAATCTTGGTAATCCATGAACACACGTCGAAGGAGATAATTCGCAGTATGAGTTCCTTTGCCGAAATTGCCCTTTTGAGATAGAAACCAATCCCAGCTAGGATCAGCACGTATCTTCTCTATCTTAGGTGTGTCTATTCGTGGCATAAAATAGCGCGTAACAGAAGGCGAAGTTTTACCGGAAGCAATATCCAGATGATTGAGATCAATTCGCAGAAGCTTCAGACGACCCTGGGAGATGAAGGATGTATTTATTCTCTTCATTGAATCAAGAATTTGTGCGAGTTTCTCGCATCTCAGTATAAAACACCAAGTATGGCGGATTGTCCGTATGGGGGTATCCTCCATTTTGGTAGATTTCCCGAGACAGGAAAGTTGAACGACCAGTATATATGGCAGTAATCGCAGTATCACACATGAGGGGTTGGAATAACTGACGGCTAATAACAAGAAGCACAGTGTATATGTAGTTACCATATTTAGGTAGTTGAGAAAAATAAATTCCTGGTAGGCGAACGTATATAGGGATTCAGGGTTGGTTTAACCTACTAAGCCCTACTCGAAATGCCGTCTATTTCCTCAACTTATAGCGTTGGAGGTACAAAAATTTCCCCCGATAGTCATTCATACCTGGAACATTCCCAGTGGATGTACTCCGTCGTGGAATTAGGAATAAAGTATATTTTCTTGAACTATGCCATTTTAGGAGATTTGTTTACACTTCCAATCCCGGAAGGTATGAATGATGCAAGGCTTTGTAATGTTAGACTGTATGGCGCCTCAGGCCACGATATTTCGCAGGTAACCGCACATGATACCCGTGAGCCACTTGCCCTAAGTAAACAGAGCCATTCCAAAGTAATGTCATGATATTGGTCTATGGGGATTGCGGTTGGGGCTGATGCGTGTTGGCGCATAAGATATCAATGAATAGTGTACACTTATGACGACACAAGGCGAGCTCGTGAAACTTGATATATGCATTGGAATTATATTACTAGACTTTAAATGTAGCTCCTTGCAATATTTTCAAGTCCTTACGCCACATCGGGCAAGGTCAGTTCCACATCGATAGCAGGCTTGATCTTATCAGCAACGGCCTGGTACTGGGCATCAGTAAGACGGCTGAGAGGTCGGCGAGGGAACCCGCCGTAACCGTAGTATGACTGGATAGCACCCTTGGTGCCAGGAATGGAAGCCTTGGTGAGAACCCAGTCAGCAGCACTGAGTTGCTGCTGGGCCTCAATAGCCTCTGCAAGACGGCCCTCGGACCAGAGAGTGAAGATACGGACACACAGACGGGGAAGAACGTTGGCACCACCGGCAAGAATGGCCGAGCCGCCCGAGACGAGGGTCTGGAGACTGAAATCGGCAATACCGCCGAAGGCAACGTATGGGTGCTTAGCGTTGGGCTTGGAGACTGTTGCGGTACGCTGAGCTGGAGCCAAGGGGGAGGAGGGAGTAATGGCGCCGAGAGCGGTAGCAACACGAGTCAGCTTTCCAGTATTGGCACAAGTGAACTTAGTGCCAACGATGTTAGGGTGTTCAGAGATACGGATGATGAGGTCAGAGTCCATGTCGATGCCAGCAACAGCACCGGGGTAGTTGTATAGAATAATAGGAACAGGGGAACCATCGGCAACGGCTGTGAAGTACTCGTATAGGGTTTCGTCATTGCCGACTGCGGCACGGTAGTAGCTGGGTGGCACGATCAGAACGTACTCGCCGCCAGAAGCAGCGACCTCCTTGCACAGGTCGATGGTGCCCCGGATGCTGTTCTCGCTGGCGCCGGCGATGACAGGCACGTTGGAGAAGCCAGCTTCATCGAGAGCAGAGCGGGTCTCCCGAGTGACGGTCATGCGCTCTTCACGGCTGAGATGCACAGCCTCGCCATTGGAGCCCATGGTAACCAGGCCCACAAGGCCGGCCTTGGCTAAACGCACAGCGTGGCGGCGAATGGAGGCAACATCGAGCTCTTCGGTCTGGGCATCGAAGAAGGTCATCGTCGGCGCATAAACGCCGGGGCGGAGTGGGGTGAGAGGCATGATTCTGGGGTTTCGGTGAGCTAAGGTTCACGGCTGTTGATAGTATAATGACTTACTTCGAATTGGAGGGGTATATACTTTGTAGTAATTAAAATATCATTGGCATTCTGACATTCTTATGAACTTCTTCGGGGGCATCCCTCTCCCCTCCCCCACGTCGGCAAATGTTCCGAGGCACATTTGTATGGCGGAGAATTGGATTCCACCAATCAGTTTTAGTACACAGAATGTGGGGGACATGAGGGGTCAAAATGACGGGTAAAGGCGCATTTCAGCCGGCGATAGCGTCGAAAAGGCCATATAGGAGTCTAGCAGTTGGTAAATTCGGAATTGAGATCATTAGCAAGTGGAATAGACATATATTCATATAACCCTGTCTGCCTTGAAAGGAAGAATGAGGTCGATGAAAAAGAAATCAGATGGCTTCAACAATCCTATGGCCGATAAGATACGGCTATTGAGGTGCCATTTCAAACGCCGGAAGAATTATATCCAGCGATTCACTACCCTAGCTTACTGGGAATTGTTTTAAATTTCCTTTTCTCCCCGAGAAATCCCCTAGAATTCAATCACTATACCGGAATTAATAGACATCATGGCTCCTCCTAGCGTTTTGATGGTATGGACAATGATTCCCCGCACTAAATCCCAAGCTAACTGAACTCGCAGGTTGGCACTGGTGAATACACCACCGGTTTCGTCGGCGGTGGTGCATCCGGCTCAGACAAGAAGGTGGGCGTGGTAGGCCTCAGTCTATTTGACCTGCGCCGGCGGGGCAAGGTGGGCGCCCTGAGCATGGTGGGCGTGTCCGGCAAGAAGTTCCCTGGTATCCGTAAGTTGAGCAAAAGAACAAGCACGAAAACAGGAAGCTAATCATGAAGATAGGTGACCACTTGTACCGCAACATCTCTCAAGTTTACAACAACCTCGATACCTCGTTCACCTCGTTCCCCGCAGACGATCAGACCGACCCCGATGCATACAAGACCGCCATTGATGCCCTCCCCAAGGGATCCGCCATCACCATCTTCACCCCCGACTCTACCCACTATCCCATTGCCCTATACGCAATTGAGCGTGGTCACCATGTTCTCATCACTAAGCCCGCAACCCAGCGGCTAGAACACCACCTCGCTCTAGTCGAGGTCGCACGCAAGCACGGCGTCTTCGTCTTCATCGAGCACCACAAGCGCTTTGACCCTGCATACTCTGACGCGCGGGCTAAGGCCAAGACCCTCGGCGACTTCAACTACTTCTATAGTTACATGAGTCAGCCTAAGAGCCAGCTCGAGACCTTTAAGGCTTGGGCTGGTCGTGATTCCGATATTTCTTACTACCTGAACTCTCACCACATTGATGTCTGCGAGAGCATGGTCCCAGAATACAAGCCTGTGCGGGTCACAGCAACTGCATCTCAGGGTACCGCTGCTGCACTTGGATGTGTTCCAGAGACCGAGGACACTATCACCCTCCTCGTAGAGTGGCGCCGCCGGGATAACCCTGCCAAGATTGCCACTGGTGTCTACACTGCTAGCTGGACAGCACCTCAAAATGCGGGTGTTCACTCCAACCAGTACTTCCACTGTATGTTATTCCACTCCCCGGCAGCAGTCTATAAACAGACCTCTTCTAATACACTGGAACAGATATGGCTGCCAACGGCGAAATCCGCGTCAACCAAGCCAAGCGTGGCTATGAAGTGACCGCCGACGAACAGGGTCTAATTCATTACAACCCGTAAGAACTTCATTCTCAGGATAATGTTGCAACATGGTTCCATGCTGACTCCAATGTACTAGATTCTATATGCGCTACGCTCCCGATGAAGAAGGAAACTTCAGCGGGCAGACTGGATACGGCTACATCAGTTTCGAGAAGTTCATTGATGCCGTCACCGCTGTGAACGAGGGCCGTGTTACCCTCGATCAGCTGGACGCCCGCCCGCTGCCCACTCTACGCAACACGATCGCCACAACCGCAATCCTCGATGCAGGACGCAAGTCACTGGATGAGAGGCGGCCGGTGGAGATTGTCTCCGAGGGCGACAAGTGGGAGCTGAAGTAAAGAGTAAAGACAATGTAAATGGATTTATGTTATACCAATCAGAAGTGTTGTCTTGAAATAGCCCTCGTATATAATATATTTCAGCCCAAAGCCATCCTGTCATGTGCACGGTCTAGCCCTGCAACTTTAAAAAGTAAGCAGAAGAAATATCCGTGGACGACCTTTGCAAGTGAAATTCAGCCTTGCACTTTTTTATCTTCTCCAGCTTCACATCTGTTTGCATCTTTCAGACTGAACCATTCAAAATGATGCGCCGAAAAGAGGTTTATACCAACATCACGCCCATCCCCCAATCTGTGCCCCGCCAACTAGCCCTCGATATCCTGCACAGCCACAGCGAAATAATTACACTAAACCCACTCGTTCTCTCACATCAACCCGTCAAAGCTCCACGAGATGCCGTCGCCGACGAGTACTACTCGACATGGTACGAGATCACCGAACGAGTACAATACGTCCCAGGCCTCGGCAAGATGGGGTCAGGCAAAATCAGCTTCAAAGGCTGTTTCCACAACGTCGCATGGGGTCTAGAAACGCACATGTACGCGCCGATGGGAATTGACCTCCGAAGCAAATGGCGCATTGCAGGCAACCAGCCCGACGAACCCCCCGAACCACGCGACAGGCGCTCAGACGGCGCTCCGAAAACCGGACTCTACTTGCGCGAGGATATTGAGATCGAATGCAACCGCACGTTAATTTCTTTCGTCAAGGGTCAGTTGAAGGCTGCTTCCAAGGTGTTGGTAGATCGTCTGATTAAGAAAGCCGAGCTTCTTGATGCTGGTGTTTTGGAGGCTATGATGGAGGATGGAAAATTGACGACGTATAATCCGGCCGATCGATCGAGCAGAATTATCAGGGAGCCGTCGTATTCGTCGCGGAGACAGTCGGATCAAATGTCGAGGTCGTCGTCGTCTCGCACACCGAGATCGCCGACGGATTCGGTGCGATTGGGATCGATGACTTCTGGTTATGCATCTCCGTCGCAATATGGACACGAACACAGTAAAAACTTTGCCGTGGAATTGCCGGCGGACTTTTATCATCCACAGCCTGGTCCTGAAAAATATCAAGAGTTGCCGGATAACAGTCGATGTTCGAAATCTTCACGGCTGGATTGGGGGTGTAATGAACTATCTGCCATGGAAGAGACTCCGGAGGAGCGTAGTGAAGGGGTGTTGCATTATAACCCTTACAGACCGAAGGGTTAGTTTCTAGTTTTTTTAAACATCGGAAGCAGACACAAAGTTATGTATTGGGTGGGCATCTTTCTTAACAACCTTTGGGCGTTTCTTGCATATTCCAGGTTTGATTCTCTTTACGAAAGCCATCAGTAATGACCTCTATATGCAAGCAATATGGGGAGAGCACATATCAAGTAGTCATTTAATTCAAATCCAAATATTGCCTTCATACAGTTTCAGACGAGTTGCTTAAGGCAGTTATAGTGTGCCTCTTGAGCCTTGATTTGTTCAAGCAAGATCTGCACCTCAGGGGTCCTCTCCCACTCAGATTCTTCCCCAGGAAAATGCCGGAGAGATATCAGTCGTTTGAGCTTTAACCTTTTCAGTTCGATGCGTTCAACTTCGAAGTCTCGGTCCCAGAAAGGATTGTCAAATGGGCCGCGGGCTCGATGTCGTCTTTTAACGACGATTAGTTTGTCGCTTAGCTTTTTGTGTCGCTCATCTAAGGAGATTTTGGTCTGTGCTGGGTGAGTCATGTCGATAGACATTGTGCCAGAAGTATAACTCGAGACTTGATTTATATCGCGATATAGCTGTCAAGTTATATAGAAAGGCTCATTTTCCGCATTTGGCCCCGGAAGCGCGTACCAAGGTCGAAAGCTGTAGCCTTGCCCATGTCGCAACAATGCTTCTAGGATTGATAAACATATGATGATTTAGTAGACAGAAAGAAAAAGTTGGGAAACCAGAAGCCATATGGCAGTACTCCGTACACGAATAGGTGGGTGAAAGCAAAATAGCAGCAAACGCATCTCGTGGTATCATGCAAGAAACATCATTCAAATCCAATTACCGTCGCGAGCTTCCCTTGATGATCCCATCTTCACCTTTGTGCAGCGTGACACGGCACTGGGGGCAGTACCACTTGGCTGTGCGAGAGGGGACTTCAGTCAGACCCACGCAGCTGAGATGGAACCATTCACGGTCACACTGTAACAAACAAAGATATTAGTATTCTGTTAAAAAGTGTCATAATAGGGATAACTTACATCCTGATTCTCGCAACAGATCATCGTCCCAAAACTAACATCTCCACAAAGACAGTATCGGGGCTCATTGGCGTCGATCTGTTCGAGGACGCCGTCTTCATCTACACGGACATCCTGCGAGTCGCGGATGCTGAGGCGCTTCTTTCCTGGCTTAGCTTTGCGGCGCCCGTAGCTTACTGCTGCGCCGCCATCTTGACCAGTGGAAATGGGACCTGGTGCTGGACGCTTGCGTCGGCGGGCCGGGCCGGGAACACTTGGCGCATGTGACGACTCGCGGATGGGTGTTTTGTGCGCAGGTGTTGCACTTTTGATACGGCGATCGCGTCCACTTGCTGCTATTGCGGTCGGGATTGTAATGAGAGTTCCTCCTTCGATTGAGGCGGCGGCTACAGAGCGCCGTGATGAAGGCCGAGTGACGGGTGGGGTGGGTGTAGTGACCACTGGTTGGACAAGGGATGGGTTGGAGGGTCCGGAGCCTGTGGGGCTAGGGAGAGGAGAGGAGAATTTAGCTTCCACTGGGGGGGACATGTGGGTTTTGATTGGGGGGATGAGCTCGTTGTTAGTTTCTGCGGCTGGAACGGCTCCTCGGCTGGATCTACGCCGAGACGGACCAGCCCTGAAGGAGGACACAGGGACAGGGGCAACCGGTGCGGCCGGGGCAGCTACTAGCGCAGGTTTTGCAGGCTCGGAAGCAACAAGTTCTGTTGCTTCGAGGATAACCTCTTCCCGTTTCCTCTTCCGTGATGATCGATTGGCGGCTGGGGGTGCTTGGGCGGGACTTGGCAAAGGCTTGAGCGAGACACCACCCTCACCTTCCATCAATGCTTGCTCACGGGCCAACTGTTCGCGTTTCAACTTCTTTGCTTCGTTAAGTTTCATTCCGCGATTGCTCAGCTTTGTTTCCTCCAGATCTTTGGCAGCCTCTCCGCGTCGGGTTTCCTCAATATTATCACAGTCAATGAACTCCCCACCCGTCTCGTCTGCCAGGGCTTTCGCTGCACGGTATGCTTCCCAGCCGCGATTTGCCAAGGCTAGCTCACGGTGAATCATTACTTCACTCGGCTGCCACACAGCATTCTTTTTCATCTTCTTCCGTAGCCTGGTCATCTCCCATTCCGTCAAACGCAGCCATGGCAGGTCCTCGCTGCCCAATTTTGCATCAGGTGGCGGGGGTTTCAACTGCGCAAGGGCCTGGGCAGTCGAAGGTCCGTTACCTAAGCTCAGGCGACGTGCTTTCTCCTTCTTTGGGGGTCGAGCAGGCTTGGGGGCAGATTTAATGAGTTCGCTCTCCAAGTCCGATTGCTCAGTACTGGCAAGCGGAGAGTCTGGATCGAAGGCCCCGTCAGCACCTAACATACGCCTCCTGTTTTTATCTCTGCGATTGCGATTGTTATCCAACCGAAGGGTGATACGCGTCGTAGCGTCCCTGATCTTCTTGCCTCCGCGCGCACGCTTCGGTGTATGTTCAGGTGGGGGCGATGGTTCCTCTGAGGCAGGTTTTGGCAGTGCCTCAAGTTTCTGGCGGATGCAGCCTAATCGGTCGAAGTGGCGATCTACAACATCGTAGAGACGACAGGCCTCGGCATATGCCGATTCGCGCGCATTGATGGCACGGTCGACCTGAGAAGATATATCTTTGCGCAGTGCAATTGGGCTTGGTCGGTTATCTGAAGGAAGGTCTGGGAGCTGGCCGTAGATCTGAGTGAGCTGGTGTACTGCTTGCGCCGAGTCGAGGTATCGGTCATCGAGGCCGCGGATGAGGGTCAAGGAGCGGATTAAGTCCGCAGGGAGGTATTCGGTGTAGTCGATGAAGTCTGTGACCGTAGCTTGCGCGTCAGGATCGAAGGGGCCATCGAGGATAACCCCTCCGCTGTCGTCTGTGTCGTCGGTCATGGGCATGTTCTAGCGCGATAGTGGTGGATGTTGATAGGTTGTGCAAAGGGGGGGGGGTTGCGCCTTGAAATTGCAACCGGTGTCGAGATATGCCAAGTTCACTGTGATTCTGGGATAATAAACGAGGAGATCGAGAGGTCTAAGCGTCATATAACAGATGGAGCTGGGCGACTTGCTGCACGAGGTCCTAAACCAGCGGATGATAGTTATTCCGAGACCATCTGGGGAGCTCTCAGTCACGTGAATATATCCATTGAGTTATCACGATAACGAGTACTAGTTAGTTACTAACTATAGTTATATTGTACATAGTTATGTATGTACTCGGTTTTTACGATCAGGTACTGGTTTCATTCTATCATACTCAGCAATGACGACATCTTCTCCTTACGATGGACGTCACAAACTAAGTCGGTTTCAAACCAATTAAAATGGCTTGCCGATCCCCACGGGCTCTTAAAAGCTCGGCCCACCTCTCAGAAGGTCTCTGATAGGAGCGACTCCAGCCCTTCCTCTCGGGGTGAAACCCAATTGACTATGCTCTTAAGGAAATATAAGAGATTGCTATAGGTGGGGAAGCTAGAACCACAGAAGTAGAGCGATATAACCGGGATTTTAGGCTCTAAATTTTGTATGTAACTCAAAAACATATCTATACTTAACCTTAGCTTTTTCTTTATTTGAGAGTTAATTCAATTTCATTTGAATTTTCAAGTCAAACTCAAGTGTCGAGTATTTATTTCTCCACCAGCTAATGCTACACAAATTACTGATCAATGAAGGTATCCTCCCTAATATCCCTGTCAATTATCGGACAGCATCACCTCCATGTATGCCAACTCATGGTGTGACACCATATCGGAGAGAAGACAGAGAACAGGAAAAATCAGAGAGATACAATCTCTTTGATGTCCTTCACCACGAGCTAAGCTACATTTACCTATGTATCTAGGATCTAGGTAGGTAATATTACATGGGTAACCTCATGATGGTAGATTCCTTGTTGAGAAAAACGGAATTTCAAGGAGGAATTTCATCGTTCTTTCCTCCTGTACATCGTCGTTTCCTAATAGATCGTGCTTTCCTAATTCAGCAACTCTGATCTCAAAGGCTCAGCGTGCGCGTCCCGCGTTTGTTTATATGTTTTCTTTTCATTTCTCCCTCTCCTCTTCATCTCACACTCCCTCGATTTTGCTGAAGCTTTATCTCAGTTTTTCAAAATGGATGTCCGTGAGCGTCTGAAGATGCTCCTCGAAGGAGACGAAGGTCTCAAAAGCTTGAATACCCACTTGAACCAGGCCCAAGCCGTCCAACCTACCCCAGAGGATGGAGCTGACCATGCTGAGTCCAACAAAGCTAAGCAAGGCGTAAGTGGCTATGCTCACCCAGTTGATTTTGAGCGGGAGAATGACATGGAACTTCCCAACAATGACCAATTTCCTGTGTCGTACATTCGTACCCATGTGGTTGGAGAGCTAGCTGAGTCGGAAGACAATCTTTTGACCCAGATCAAGCAGGATGGTCGCCCCAACCGTCGTGCTCCGAAGATGCGCCTTGATCTCTCGGGCTTGTTCAAGGATGAGCGTGGCAGCAGCGGTATTTCTGATAAGGATTCCGACGAGGAGCTGGTCACTACAATCCCAGTTTCTAAGTCGTTCACTCCGGCCATCACAATGGCTCGTTTCCCTTTCGGATACCTCCATGGACAGAATGCAAAGAAAGTCAATGAGCGATTCTTCATGGGCGACAAATTCTGGAATCGAACCTGGGATCTGTTTGTGGAATTTAAAATTTAATTAGCAAAGTATATCGTCGCTAATACTCACCCAGGTATTATCTGTCTGTTCCAAGGGCTGTCTATCAAACCCCCTTTCTTTTGATTCCCACTTTCCAAGCCCAAGCACTGCTCGATGAAATCAATTCGACTCTGAACCTCAATTTGACCCTCACGGGAGTTGGAAAAGAAGGCCTCGTGATTGAAATTGACAATGATCAACTGCCACGGCCTGTATACCTTGGCCGAAGCAACACCCGTGATCAGAAGGTGAAATTGGAGAGTAAGGTTCCTTCGCCTCTGGAGCGCTGGGGACTTTGGGCACAGGTGGTTGAGCCCCATGTTTTCGAAGACTTTGAAAAGAAAATCAAGCAGTCTATCGGCACGATCAAGATCAAGAACACCCACAATCAGGCCGTTCGCGATGCCAGAATGAAGAAGTGGCAAGAGTGTCTAGGTCGTGTGCAGGCCTACTTTGGGCTGCGTCCTGCGTTTCAGCCGAATGTTCCACAGCCGTCGTTTGCCAGTGGCCAGATTGAAGCGATTGATGTTTTGAAACCTGTCATATGGGCCTTTCAAGATGCCCCCATTTTCATCAGCGTTGATGTTGAGTGGATGGAACGTTTCGGCGCTCTGGGCTCTCTGACCGAGGTCGGAATTTCGACCCTGGATATGTTGGACTTGGATGGTGTGGCCCCGGGTGATTATGGAGAGGAGTGGTTGAAACGAATTCGATCCCGCCACCTGCGTGTGAAGGAATACCGAAACTGGGTCAACAATATTTACACTGCCGGATGTCCTGGTAGCTTCCGATTCGGCGAGAGTGAGATGGTGCCAAACGCTGAAATTCAGAACGTTGTGGACGCTGCATTCCACCCCCCATACATGATTCCCTCTAAGGAAGAAAAGATCGCCCCTTACAAGAATCAAAAACGCACTGTGATCTTGGTCGGTCTCGGCCTCCATGGTGATATCATGCAACTCCAGAGAGCGGGAAGCCAGGTTTTTGTCAATCTGAACAAAACCTCTTCAGTCATTCGTGAGACTATCGACGTGGCAGAGCTGTACTGTGTTGCTGCTGGGGAGAACCAGCCGCGAGGCTTGCGAGCACTGCTAGGGCACCTGAATATCCTGGGTCTTGACTTGCATAATGCCGGAAATGATGCATACTACACCTTGCATGCTTTTATTCGATTGATGCTGGCAGTAGCTGGGGAGAAGCCGTGGGCATACGAAAACGCTAAAGTCGCTAAAGTCGCTGATGAGGAGCCCAATGTTACACACAGTCATGAGCGCAAGGATGAGCGCGATGGACGCACTCTTGAATCCATGGCTGCGATGTATGAGGAAGCCGACGACAACACTGACGAAGTTCGTGTTTGGAGTCATTAAGCTGACGTCCAACTGCAACCACAGTCAATTCACAGAAGTGGCGTGACGGAGTCACTGGAGTTGTGAAGTCAGTTTGAGAATCGTTGACTTACTTTCTCAGATGTCCTTGAAAGGATGAATGGGTCCCGTGAAATTTCAATTTGAACAGAATGCGTGAGATCAAAATGTGTGAAAAAAACCAAAAAAAAAAAACAAAGGGGATGTATGTGGCTAGTTTTAGCTTTCTATTATCTGAGCCGAATGAAATCTCCGCTGATTTGATATTAAATCTTTTCGTCATTCTAAGTAATTATATATGCATGCGACTATGCGAACCGACTATAAATTGATATATACCCCGGATGTTATGTGCCACTGACGACATATCATGTTCATCCCGCCATCCTACAATTTCCGATCTTCTCCCCTCCAACACCACCCACTTCAAACAACGACCTCGAAAAAAAAAACAAATGACAAAATGACAAGTCGAGGCCCTCTAACTGCCTACCTGCTAGCAAGCACACCCAATGCGCTCAAGCGCGCAACAACCCACCCCTTCCTCGCCCATGCCGGCCGGGGCACCCTCCCAAAATCGAAACTAAGCCAATGGCTCTCGCAAGACCGACTCTACGCACAATCTTACATTCGCTTCATAGGCCTCCTCCTCTCAAAAATCCGCCTCCCAGCCCAAAACCCAACATCCCCAGGCCCCCACCTCCCAACCCCAGAACACAACGCCATAACCGTGCTCATTGACGCCCTCGTCAACATCCGCACAGAACTAGCCTTCTTCGAAAAAACAGCAAACGACTACACCCTCGATCTAACAGCCATCTCTGCCGAAGAAGGCGGCTGCACTCTCACATCCTGCGGACTAGGTTCAGACATCACTACTTCCGTCGGCATCTCCACCACCGGCTCTGCAAGCTGTCCCGGGTTCACGGGCGGCGAGGGCGAAGGTCCGCGCGGGAATGTGGATGGGAATGGGAATGGGAATGGGAACGAGGGCGCGTGTGTTGCCTCCACTAACGAGAAAAGCAGCGCGCCTGGTCACGGTCTGTGTTTAAGTCAGGGGGAGTGTCAGATGCCTTCTGGGAGCGAGGTTTGTGCGCCTGGACCGCAGTTCAATGAGTCTGGACGGGACGTTGAGCCTGCTGCTGTTGGTGGGGATGTTGGGGGGAAGGTGGGTGTGCAGAGTGGTGGTGAACGGTGTGGGACTATTTTCTTCTGCGCAAATCGCACCACTAGGGCTTATATTGATATGTTCATGTCGGCTGGGAGTAGTGGGGTTTCGGTTTTGGAGGGGTTGGCGGTTCTGTGGGCTACGGAGGTGTGTTATTTGAAATCTTGGAGGTTTGCGGCGGGGTGTATGCGGGAGGATGGGGAGAGGGATTATAAGAAGGATGCTGATGGGGGTGCATTGAGGGAGAAGTTTATTGAAAATTGGGCGAGCGTTGAGTTTGAGGGGTTTGTTGATCGGATTGGGGATGTTGTTGATGAAATGGCGGGGCAGATTAAGGGAGCGGAGGAGTTGGAGATTACGCGGGGAAGGTGTTTGGAGTGGTGGAGGCAGATTGTTTGGTTGGAGGAGAACTTTTGGCCGACTGTTGCTGATGGTGGTGATGGTACTGAATGATTTAAGAGAGATCAGATTAACTCTAAATCAACCCCAGACTTTTAAATGTCACTACGATCATGTATGTTCTTTTGCAGTTTGAAGAATATTGTGAAGATATCATACATCTGACCCGAAGCCCATACATACAAGGCCGTCTAGAACGGGATGACAAGCAAAAAAAAAGTAAGAGAACAGACAAAAGCAACACCGTCCACAACCAAGAGAATATCAAATCAAACTCCGATTCCCCCAATCTCGGTCCTCAAAACAATGACAAACACAAGGATAAAAATGACCAAACCGACCAACACCATTCGTAATGCGGAAGCATGAAGCATGAAGCAAGTAGTAAAACACATGGACACAGTCTGTAATGGATATGTTGTACATCACTAGATAGACAGTCTGCACCCAACCATCAGAGTTCAACATCAAGTAGCAGCCGCACGGGCAGCATTGCCTAGTTGTCGATGGTATGAGCCAATAGGTTCGAAACCCCTGGAAATAGTATTAGGTTCTGCGTGCAAGACACAATTGGGAAGGAAGTCGGTATAGCAAAGGAAACATACCTAGCAAGATCAAACCCCGATCCATTATCATCGTCCTCCTCTTCCCGCTCTTCATTCCTGGCATGAGAGTTCCCATTAGGTCCCATATCCCCCGAATCCGACTGGAGCGGGGGCAAAATTCGCCCTGAGCCAAGCCCATTCGACGTCCCGGGTTTACTGGGACTAACGAGATTCGGCGGAGGGGGAGAGCTACTCGGGAACCCACCGATAATACGGTCCTCGACCTCGCCCTTCAGGGGACTCATGTCCGGCGGTGGGCGGGCAGGGGTACTCCCGATATCAGCGAACTTCCAGAACTGCGCGGGCGAGCTCATGGGCATGAACTTTGACGGGATCTGCGCCGTGCTTGGGGGTGGGAGACGGGGTTGTTGGCGTTGTGGGGCGGGGGTGATCATTGAGGAGGGTTCTTCGTTGTAGTAGGACGAGGAGAGGACTGGCGGGGATCCGGCTACGTTATCGGACATGCCGTACGCGCGGGCCAGGTTGTTGCTGCTGTTTTGAACCTGGGTGGAGATGCTGGAGTTATGGTGGTGCGAGCGCGATGGGAGCGGTGAGGGTTCGTCATAGTCGCGTGGGTTCATGTGTCGCAGTGGGTGGTCGGAGCCGAGGCCTCGACCGAGCCGGGAACCACGCTCTGGTGTGTATGCTTCCACCGGAGCTACGGGGAATGAGCTGAAGCCTGGGGATGAAACGGGTGGGGACTTTGTTGCTGCTGTCGAGAACGAGGTGTCGAGTTTGCTAACGTTGGTCCCGCGTGCTGATGACGGGGGCTCTTTCGTCGCCGGTGAGGATGGGGCGGATGACTGCGTGCCGCCTTTGCGTGTTTGCTTCTTCCGGTACTCTTCCCGATACTCTACTGCGATCTGCCACTTCATACCCTTGCCCGGCTCGTCAGTCCGGCGAGGGACCTTCTGGAACGCCTTGTTCAGCGAGAGATTGTGGCGGATGGAATTTTGCCAGCCGCTTTGGGAGTGTCGGTAGAAAGCGTATTTGTCCATAATCCAATTATAGATGCTGTTCAACGTGAGTTTCTCCTCCTCGCTTGAGAAAATAGCCTGAGCAATCAGCGTCGCATAGCTGTACGGCGGCTTTAGGTCCTTAGATGAATCGTTGCTGTAATCGATCTCCTCCGTGCTCTCCATCATCATGCCTCGGTTGTAAAGCGGGGACTGCTTAGCTGTGCGCTGGCCAGCGGTATCAGGCGACCGCGGCGGGGGTGTCACCTGGCGCTTGAGGAACTTCGGAGCAGGCGCCAACGAAGGCCCGCCAGACGAAGATGGTGGCGCAAGCTCATCGTTCTGGGATTGCTGAGGATGGGCATGGTGCGAAGCATCCCAAGAAACCGAAGCCGGGTCGGGCTCTTGCCCGCTAGCAATGCGCTGGGCGCGCTCGATAAAGCTCGGCTGGATGTTGGCCTCGTCTCCAGGCGTAACAAACATCATTTGTGTATTGGCCACCTCGATGATGTCGCCACATGAAAGAATCGCATCGGTGCCGCGCTTCACAATGACATTGTTCAAGCGCACACCGTTCCGACCATTGACACGGATGTGCCAGGCGGGGGTTTCCTCGCCATCATAAAATATCTCGGCATGAAGTCTCGACACAAATTTGCTGGGGCCCAAGTCGACATGAACATCTGGCAGCGCGCGAGCCGCAATTGTGACGGGGCTGGACTGTTCAATGGAACGCTGTTCGCGGTCCGGTTCGCGGCCGATATTGACATGCAGGGTTTTGACGTAATAGGTCCAGTTGCGGCCGGCGATCTTAGCATAAGCCTGGATGCGCTGGGTATTCTCGGTTTTGGTGTTGGAGTGGTCGCGCGAGACGCGCAATTCCTCGCGGGGTGTGTTCAAATATGAAATAACTAGATCGACCAGGTCTTGATTGGTGGCGGGTTCGTGTTCGCCCGCTGAGTCCTCAGCTTCGTCGCCGGATTCATGTTTGACATTCGGGGGAGGAGAGGCACGGCGGTCAACCTGATCAGAAGAAAACAAGTCTTAGTTCCTGCTTGCGCGGGGATGTATTTGGTCTCAAAGTAAATGTTTTGTTGTTTTAACTCACCTTGCGCTTCTTTGCGGATGGCCGGCTGGGCGATGAGTCCGGAGCCTCTGCGTCGGAGGTTTCTTGGAGTTGAATTTCCTTGCGCCGCGCGCGGCGGCGGTTCGTGAGAGGCATATCGTTGTAGAATTCGCTCTTCCTTCTCTCCGGTATGATATCTTGGCGAAGTCGGTTTGTAAATGATTATTTTTTCCCTCCCGTTGCGTAGGCAATCAAGTCCGAGTCAAAGTACTCCACAAACAAGCGCGGGGCACTAGAGAGGAAATATGAAAGCTGAAGGCAAAAAAAGGCAAAAACCACAGAGTTTAAAAAAAAACAAGGTCTCTTCCAAGGTTGGATTCGGATTTCAGCGCCCCCAGAATCGGAAGACCGTTCAGAGGTAGAACCAGAGAACGAAGAACGTCAGAGCATGGGTTTGCCACCACGGAAGAAAGGAAAAGGAAAAAGATTAAAAAAAAGAAGCCAGTTAGACTGTAAACAAGACTAAGAGGCTGGATATGTTTTTTTTTTAACAGAAAACTCCCCAATCGAAAGGTTGATATTGTGTGGCTGGATGTTATTATCGATAATCCCTAGGCCGATCAACACGCGCGATGGCGTCTGTTTGGGGGGGGGGGTGACCGCCTTGTCGCGTGGAGAACGTGTATAACACAACAAAAGAAAAAAATATGGAAGAAAGAAAGAGAGAAGAGACAGAGAGAGAATATAGGAAAGACAAACAGAAGAGAAAACAAAGTGTACAAGTAAGAAAAAAAATGAAAATGAAGATTGCGATGTGACCGTAAACAGAGTGGTGGAGTTTGTGGTCATAACGGCGTATGCATACAGGGAAAGTTCACCGATAGGCGGAGATAGGGCCGAAATACAAATACCAGCACGTGCTCAGCGTGGGATTGGGGATGCTTCCGAGTGCAGAGAGTGGAACTTCGATATCCAGATGCAGATGTTCTATGTTGATATTTTATACTCCTTATATACTGACATGGTTACATGCTTACAAGTAGGTAGTTGATGTAATTATCTTATTTGTTCATCTTCATTCTGACTACATGTGTATGTAATAGCCATATATAACACCTGAGCAACTAATTCTGAGTTACCAACATGTGCATACCCTTGTACACAAATCCCCCAGATTTGATCAAAATGAGATCTGCCCGTTTGCGTCACTCCCGGATCTGGTTTAGCTTGGAATGTTGCTTTACCTCTTTGGGTTTGACATGTCGATCTAGGACAGAGGTAACATTGCTTTCGATCTTCCTAGGTTCTACAGATGCAAAGGAATCAAAGACGCAAACAACACTTTATGCAAATAAACAGTTCAAACAGTTCAAACAGTTCCAATAGTTCCAATAGTTCCAATAGGTCCAATAGTTCCAATAGTTCCAATAGTTCCAATAGTTCAAATAGTCCCATGGAGCCCTAATAGTCATACAAACAGGAACAAACTTAAGATGAAAGCACCTGAAAAGTACCAGAATGAAATGGAAAATTTCTCCCTTGAAAAAAAAAGGATGAAAAAAAGGATGAAAAAAAACAGCCTTAAACGAACCAAGACCTTAAACAAACAAAGAAAGACCTTGTAGAAAGGGGGTGTAGAGCGTAAAGGAGACAATAAACAAATGTCGTTACGGGCGTGAATCAAGCTACGGCCAATAAAGGCAGAACAAGAGATGAAGAATTTACTCGGGCATTTTGGAGTCCCCATCCTCATCCTCATCCACACCACGTAATGTGGGGTAAAAGACTCCCTCGCTTGCAGACTTGGGTTCTTCCCTAGGCTGCTCAGAAGCAGCATGTACACTGGCAGTGTCAACTCCCTCCATGGCATCAACTCCCGGCGTAGGAGAAGCCGAGGAGGTCTGGGCTCCGTATTCAGCAGTACCAGCCTCGAGCAATTCAGAAACCAAGCGACGCAGGTTCTCAAGCAGGCGGACCTTTTCAACCCAGGCAACATTGACATCCCGCTCGGCGACTTCCGTGGCCGCTTGGGCAGTACGCTTGACTGCCTCCTGATTGGGATCAGACGAGTTACCCGACAGAGCGGGGTCAATCAGACTCTCCGAGATGTGCATAGCCTTGGTGGGAGTGCGCTCGCCGTCATGCTTCCCATCCTGGGAAATGTCCATGCGGTCTTCGGTAGCAGCACGCTCGGCCGGCCGAGCGCGTTGCAAGGTACCGCCAGTGTAGCGGCGACGATCGTCGTGGTCGTAAGCACCGCTCAGAGTAGAGGGGGGCGCGGCACCTGAGGCGGTCGGGTAGCCTGCAGACATGCTATCGGCGACAGTGGCCGACGGCAAGCGTGGGTACATACCTGGGCCGCTCTCATGAGGGGGCGACACGCGGTGAGCGTGGTGCATGGAGATAGGAGAGCGGTTGGAGGTGTATGACTGTGCACTGGAAGGTGGGGTGAGAGCCGGGGTGCCGACCGATGGGGAGTGGGCCGAAGCTGCCCCCATGGAGGCTGAGGTAGTTGCGGTAACGTGGCTTGGCGGGAGCTGGGTTGGAGGGGAGTGAGTTGCGCGATAGTTCATGCCACCGTGCAAATAATGCGCGCCAGGCTGGGCAACACCTGCAGCCGCCACATTCTCATCGCTTTCGTAAATAGTATTCTGCATTTGCTCGAGGAACTGATCGATGTTGATCAAATCGTTCTTAGTGCGAACATTTGACATAGGGGGAAGGTGGTAACCAGGAGGCTGGGAACCACCAGGACTGTAACCACCGCCGCCGCCGCCGACCGCAACAGAAGCAGGAATTTGCTGATATTCAGGCACAGGGCCATTGAGGAAGGGAAGCTGAAGGGCTTGCAGGCCAAGCAGACGCTGGCCGACCGCGGCATAGGAATTAGGGTCGAACTGGCGGCGCTTCAAGTCGCCAAAAAACTCGTTCAACGCATCATATCCGCGCTTACGATCATAGGGGTGGCCTCCCTCTTGTCCTTGACTCAAGGCATAGTATACATTGCCGTAGGAGTGCGGGTTAGGGGCCTGAGGTGCGGGGTGTGGCTGGTAGTACTGCGGGGGCGGCGCATGTGAATATTGGCCATTGATGCCATTGATCGGGCTCTCGAAGTAATGTGTTGCGGCAGCATAACCCTTAGGGTTTTGAGGGAACATCATATCCGGATGCTTCATGCCGGGTTCGGGGGAGCGGATCTCGGAATCGTCCGCATGAGTCTTGACATGCTTTTTCAAATCCTGGGGTCGCTTGAAAGCCTTGCCGCAGAAGTCGCACTTGTGAGGCTTGAGTGGGACATGAACGCGGATATGGGAGGTAATGTGATCACGCTTGACTGTTGTCGTGTTGCAAGTGCCCCACTGGCACGTCAGGTTGAGGTTGTTGGTGCTTTTGCGTCCAACGTGACGCTCACAAACATGCTCCTAAATGGGTATTATTAGCATGTAATTCCAGATTTAAATTCATGGATGAAGCTTACATATAGAGACTCGGCAGTGGGGGACTTTTCAGTGCATCCAACCCACTGGCAAGGCAGCTGCTCACCGGCGCCGTTCATGGAGGGGCTGTTCACCGCCGCAGTAGCGGCGGCAGCAGTCGCTGTGACTGAGGCGGAAGGAGTTGGGGTTGCTTGAATCGGCGCCGGTTCAGCAACAGGTGCAGGCAAGGTCGCTTGCGTCGTAGAGGGGGTATGATTCTCCGTCATGATGCCAAGAATCTTGATCTGGAGTTGGCGGGAAGCCTAGAGAACGAACGAGAACAATACAAACTAAGAAGATCAAACAACTATCAAGAAAATACACCTTATGTATACAATGAGGCGAGAAAGAAAAAAGGGGGGGGAAGTGTGAAGAGAGAAAACGGGGGTTTCTCCGCAGAACAGGAAAAGGAGCCGAGCCTTTGCCCAGAAAATACCGCTTTGCTAAGCCTGGCGGAAGGACAAGGAGAGAACCAGAAGACCAAGACCGGGCCAAGAGTCGGTGCGGGCCCCAAGAACCGAGAGGCGTTGGCGCCATGACTTTTGACTGGTGGACTGAGGGGGGGAACGAGGGCTGTGTGCTAGCATTCCAAAGCTAACACGTAGCACAGTAGGGTACAGTACGGTACAGAGTACATTTTGTATTTTATTATAACTTTTTTTAAGGTTTTTATATACGACTGAGCTAACTCCGTACATAACTGGCCTATAACTGACCTACAACTGGCCTATAGCTGGCCTATCTTATAAGCGAGTTAATTCCTTCGGTTTACCCTAAATCAGTTTAGTCAATATACCGTAACTTCATCGTAAATTTAATAGTCAAGGACAGCTTACATCTGTCTTTCACATGTTCTAGTTTCAAGAAAAGCAAATGAAGCTGAGAATGAAACAAGGAGTGGCGTGTACGTTTCGCCAAGACAACCTTCCAAGAAACATCCCATGGGCAATGCTTCTTGGCAGCCAAGTGATTCCTCTTGCCAATAATTCCCGCTCCGAGCACCAAGAGTCAAGTCTTGGACTCTTGGAGTCTTGGTATGACCGAATTCATATCCCTTTCGTATAATCTTAGACCATGAGGTGTGACAAGTCCTCTGAGTAATCCGGCTGCCTAGTGCTCTGGAGTGTGCCCTTGTTACGGCCGGCATGCATAAGTCGGTTGGTTTCGGATTCCGGGGTCACTTGGAACATCTGGAGGTATTTACATGTCACCACATATGTTCTATATGTCACTTCTATATGTATATTCTAGTGTTTTTATGTCTAAATTTATTCTATCTGAAACATCTCGGTCTGACCTCGGCGATATATCAGTCTAACCCCCTGTTGGTTAACTAACTATACAAAAATATACTTACTAAGCACGTCATCTTCACAAGGGCCTAGCCCAAGCATTCCAGATACTCCTTGGAACATGGAACATGGCTTGGCCAGTGACTTAGTCAACCGAACCCAAATAACTAACCCACGTGCAAGTCCTGCGCAAGTGCCACCTCACCTTCCCGAACGGTTCCTCCGCTTTGGTTGGTACCAACTCCAAACATTCAACCCAACCTTCGTTCCCTTCGTAACAGGGAACGCAGCGTGCCATGTCTCTGCATACCCCGTCCCATCTGGCCGAAGATTCTCCCAAAACACCGCATTACCCTTGATAGGCTTGAATGTGATACCCATCTCCTCCCCCTTCCCCTTCCCATCTATTCCATCCCGTTGCTCACACTCCAGAAACCGGCACCACCCCTCCCCATCCGGCATCCTCAACCGGGGAAAATTCGTTCCCCCACCTTCACAGTCCGCATCGAGATACACCATGAACGTGCTATAACGGTCCCCACCCCGTGCAAGCGACCCGGCCCAATCATAGTGGTGGCGGTAGTGGCCGGAGGCATTGTAGCGCTGCGCCCACATACGCTCGATGTACAGGTCCGGACGCCAGCCCTGGAAGGCGCGGGCGCGGTCTTCCAGGCAGCGCACTGTGTCATCGCGGTCGAGGAGTGCACGGTCGGAGAGGCGTTTTGTTGGGTCTACTCGTTCCGTTTGGCCGTCGTAAACGATTGAAGGGGTGTATTTTTTCACGCTGAGATTCGGGGGAGGTTGATCGGGTTAGCTTGGTCTGCGGTATGTATTCGTGTGTTCGGGGGATGGTTGCGGTTGAGATTGGTGGTTTACCTCATGTCCAGGATGTGGTTTGCTTCGGTTTCTGAAACGAAGTTCTCGATGTATATGATCAGCGGTTCGCGTGAGAGGAGATGAACGCGGTATCCCTCTGGGCTGGGGCAGCTGAACGGTACGCCATCTCTGGGGCTGATGAAGCTGTCATCGGTGAGGTTGATGCCTGGTCCTGGTCCTGCTGCGCTGGACTCGTCGAAGAGGTTGTCGCCGTCCCCGCGTGGTGCTAGCAGGCTTGGAAAGAATCCGCGCACTAGCGGGTCGAGGATGAAGATATACACCGGGATCAAATAGAGGACCCAGGTGAAGACGGTGGAAGACTTTAAAGGTAATCCCATTGGGCTGGCTATAAATAGTCACGGGGATACGTAGGCCAAGTAAATGTACAAGGGGAGATTTGGACTGTTTAGCTCTCCATGCAATCGGGGCGGATGTTTGCGGATGCTACAATTGATCCCTCTCCAGGTATGGATGAAGGCCCATGGGCAATGGAAGAGAAGTATGATCCAGAAAGAGTGTTGTAGTGCAGGGCCATCTTACAAAGGAGAGATTACAAACGTTGAGGAAATGTCCAAAGTATGTGGGTCAAATAAATTATGGGCCCGAAGCTCTGAAGCTAAGATGAGTATGACTTCATTAAACATTTGGCATGTCAATTTGTAGCTTGTATATCGTATAAACCGTATCACACTTGGCAAAATAACTCTATTCATACATTTATAGGGGTTTGGGAAGTCAACCTTGGAAGTCTTGTGGCAATGTGGACAATGTGGATACCAGAGTGTATAAAGTACCGATTCGATTTGTTGATAGCTACTCCGTACGGAGTACACAGTATGTAGATTTATGTCCAATTTCTCTTAATTTGTCCTTCCAATTGCTTCACTCAACAATTGACATTCCAACCACAAAACAGACCCAAGCAGCTAGATCAACGGTCCATGTACGCACACGATGGATGGTCAGCCATCCCTCGAGGTCCTTTGTCGATGAGCCCCGCGACGTGTCCTCGATCATAGCCTGGATCTTAGGCGCAACAGCCGGCACAAAGAGAAGGTGACTAGCAGCCAACAACGTGCCAGCAGTATACCAAGGGGATGCCGAGCTACCCAATCCCGACCGTCGCTCCCTCAAAATGTTATATCCGCCTCCTGTCAAGGTCAGCGTGAGTAGAGCCAGCACGCGTAAGGTACCGATGCCGAAGAAGGCACGGAAATAAGATGGCAGGAATTCATTGCTACGCGTGCGGTGGTTGGGGTGGAGGAAGACGTTCAGGAAAAAGTCCTGGTCGAGCGAATACCAGAGGGTACAGGTTGATGTGATGAGTGGGGCAGTACGTAGGAGTGTACGGGGGTCAAAGATGAGTCCGGAGGCCATGATGGTCGGAGTAAAGGACAGACGATGAGAAGAATCACACAGAGAGATCAGTTTCACTGATAGGGAAAGTGTCAATGAATACTGTAGTGCAGTGGGGGATGAAGGTCAGGCCACATTTCGACGACTTTCTGTCTACTTGTCTACTCTCCGTATTTCTACAGGGATGTCCAAGGACAAAGTGCCGAAATGATGACATAAGGTATATACGTTACTCCAGGAGTCATCCTATCCCCGTTGCCTCTTTTACGCTCTTATCCTGGTCCTATTCTTGTTATTGGTCTTCTACTGCATGTTCCATCATCACCATCACTCACCATGGCGGAATTGGACAAGGATGCAGAAACCACTGCCATGCCAGCCGTGGTCATGTCTTCTCTCTATAAGTATGGCTACCCTGGCCGCATTATATACCTCCGTCATCTCGGCTGCCCTGCTAACAATTTCAGCTGATTTGGGATCCAGGGAGGTGTATATATGGGTGATCAACATATTGAGTCTACAACTATGGATATCGGGAAACGCTGAACTGAACTGCCATAAGTGGTCAGTCATTACCCCGGACTTTACACTACATATCGCCAGAAGTCGCCGCATAGCCCCCTAGGGCTGCTGGAAGAGACCAAATCCGCTATATGGGGATGATGTATACATCCGATCCATCATGGATTTCATTGAATCAAGTGATATAAAATACGGTATACATTTATATATATATATATAGCTAAATGAAAAAGAAAAGCGAGACTCCCAAACCCCAACCAGGTATCAACAGTTTTTACACCAAGATTTTAGCTTTCATGATGGCATATCCTCGTAAGAAACAGAGAAAACAAATATGGCAGACCAGGCCAAGGTCAAACGCTGTTGGTATTCATCCACTGAGCCCAATCCTCAGCAGACGCCCCGTTGGTCGGTCGATACGCGGCATTATTGCCAAACAGATCATCAAATGAGATCCCTAGATCCATGTTCATGCCCATACTCTCATCTATGCCCATGCCGAAATCGGGCAATCCATTTGGACCGGGCATCTCTGGCTGTTGTGGTGCGGACTCGGTTGCCATTTCGTTTGGATTGTTGGGTTGGAAATTGTAGCCCTGCCAGACGAAATTTTGGTTCGGGATTGAGACCAGATCTGGACTGCTGATCATCTCTGACGGAGTCCGGCTGTGCGATATTGGGGAGTGGACGCGGGACGAAGTTCGGGAGTGGGAAGGGCGGAGGTGGCCTGGTACTGATGACTTGATCCCTGGGGGATTTGCGATGGAGTAATTCGGAATGTTGGTGAAGTCGAAGGTTGGGGTGGAGACCCCTGCGCTGGAGGGGTCGCCTGGTGTGGTGGACCCCATGCCTGGTGCTGAATCGAAGGGATACTGCGACGGCATGCCTGAAGCATCGTGCCGGAAGTGATCATCTTCCAAGGTGGACATGGGCTGTGTTGGGTATGCGAATGGATCGTCTGATGGGAACATCATTGGCATGAGATCTGGGAGATTGGACGGATTGGTGAATTGCTGAGCCCATGCTAGACTTGATGGTTCTTGGGTGGACATAGAGGGTGTCATGCCGGATGAGGAACTATGTTCCGGGGTGGTCATGGTTTCTGTCAGCAGGTCAGGCGTATTTGAAGTCCATGTGGACTGGTGATTAAGGTCAGTAGAGCGATTGCTGACAGGCTGGACATTGTCCAGACTTCGTTGTCGGCGATTCTGGCTATCGCTAACAGCCGGCTGGGACATCATCTGCACTGGGAAAGTGCTTGACCGATGAGGCAGCGTTTTCTCGAAGGAAGGCTTCACCTCAGGCTCGGCAGTGTGGGATGGCGCGGGCCGCTTGAGATTTACAGGAGCCTTTGAGCTCTGGCGATTCTTCAACATCTCGGGCAACGTCTTGAAGAGGCACTGCAATACAATTAGTCAAGGCCATCCCAAGTTGAAGGCATCAGAACTTACGTTCAAGCTCTGAGAACACCGGTCAGCAGCAAGACTCTTCTTGGCCAATCCGGCTAGAGTGTTTTTACCCTCCATGGCATCTTTCAGGACGCCGTCTTTGGCTGTGGGTGAATCCGGATTTTCAAGCACAAAGAAGATCAAGGAGAGAATAGCGAAATAGGTCGTATACATGGTGAACCAGAAGGATCCATTGAGTAGTCCTCTCTTTTGCATTCCAGTCGTGATGTGAACAATGTTTCGGGAAACACTGACGCAGGCAGCTGCACAGGCATACGACCGCTTGTCCACGCCACGCGCCTGAGAACCGCCAGAGACGTAGTGGAGGAACGGGCGGTACATGACCATCTGCACGTGAGCGTAGCTTATACGCAGCAATTGCCGAACACTGGTTAACTGTTAGTGAAATTGGTTCAATGCATCCTCACTGCGAAAATGAGACTTGCCGTTCTAGCTGCGGCGACACTTCTGTGCCCGGTCGCAGAGCAGGAGGCAATTCCTCCATCCATTTTTGCAGATCTCGCTCGATCTCTCGGATTTTTGAGTGGCTGACCATGTATCGCTGGTCTGACTTGGAACGATAGCGAGCATTCTTGACTGGGTAGATATATTTCACCACCTTCAGAATGATGTTTGAAAGACGAGTGTGTGCATTGCATCCAGCCATTAGTGGTGTGTAGTTAGACGGGGGTTGAGTGATTCCTTCTGTAGTAATGAAATCACCATCAACCTCCAGTGGGTACTCCTGATCGATATCGTCGTCACTCAGCATCTGGGGAAGACCCAAGAGCGTACTCACGTAGATGTCCATCTTGCGGACGACCCAGAATATGCGCTTTCGAAGTTCTCGTTCAAGGGGGTTGAAGTCTGCCGTAACAGAGCGATGAAGACCTAGTCGCAGTGCAGAACGAAGTGCGATTCCCACATAGGAGTAACATGTGCTCAGCTTCGCAGAGGATTGGAGAAAGAGGACCATAAAACAAATTGCCTGAAGAGAAACCAAGTCACGACAGTCGGTGATCTCCAGCAGTTGTCGACCGGCCTTGAAGAATTGAAATCTGCCAAAGAAATTAGTCGGTGTTATAAATGAATACAGATTTACTATAACTTACCCTTGGCCTATTGCGTTTTCGTAGCCAGACAAATTCATGGTACCCTGTCCCGATTCATCGTCCGAGAACAAGCAGCCAACGGCGATGACGATATATAAAAGCGGCAAGAAGGAATTCTCTTGGTTGGTGAATTGTTCCGGAGGAGTATCGTAAATACGCTCCAGACTTGCAAAGAAAGAGGGTATATGCACAAACTTCATCAACGAGCAGGCATGGTCAATCGCATTGTGACACAAGCGGCGAGCAACCTCCCGTGAAGGCAGGTCATGTGTAGGAGGTAAAGTTGTGTCTTGAGGCGACTCAGACATAGACTTCGGACTATCTAGCATATGCGCGGTTATCGAGGGGCGCGATCGTGCTATGGGGCTCGAGATATCTGCGGCGCCCAACTGTTTGCGCAACCGGCGAACAAAGAGAACGCCTGACGTGTGCCCGTGATAATCCCAATGGCCCTGGTCATCCCGATCCAAGCAGCCCGAATTGTCGACCATAGTTTCAAGTAGTCCCTCGTCTCCGCCTTCTTGTGCTATGTCTTGCGCTATGTCTTGCGCTATGTCTTGCGCAATCGTTGGTTTGGCATCTTCGGTCGCTTGTTTTAATTTTTGAGCAGCTGTGAATTTCAGTTCTGTCGCATGCACGTCTAGTTGTGGATCATCCAAATTGACATTTGGAAGAACGATTCGAAGGAGCGCTTCAGCTTTTTGGAGCCGATTTTCAAGGGCCTCGACATATTGTGGGGCAGGATTTCGACGACGGTTGGAAGGTTGGTCGTACGAACACTCTACAGAAGGACTGTTAGGATACATAAACTCTTTTTTTTTCTGAGATTAAATGCATAGGGCTGTGCGTACCATAACTATAGACTGTGCAATGAGTGCATGGCTGTTTGCCATCGCACTTGATCTTTTTTCTGCGACATTCGTCGCAAGCACGGCCCACCCGTCGCCTTTTCTGCGCAGGTAGTGATTTGGGGTCTGTGGTGGAGGTATCATGGGGAGGGTCGATATGATCATCATGCGAATACTTGAAGTCATTTATTGGCGCGGGATCCTCCTCATTCTCACCAGAAACAGGGCTCGTCGTAGTCGCCATGACTGGATATCTGAGGTTCGTAAAATGCACCGAGTCATGTAAAGACAAATGATGGCCTTGGCGGGCGATCCGAAGTGAATATCACTATCTCACCAATGTCATGGATCGCCCTCTTTTCGGTGCAAGATAAGCAGAGAGTCAAAAGACGAGAAAGATAGTGGAGACTAGAAAGTCTGACAGTGGAAGTTGGGAAAAAGGTATAGCAGAAATTTGGAGGACTAGTTTGAATGGTCTGAGGGTCTTGAGGGGAATGGGATTTTAGGATCTTTAAAATCTGTTAAACCCTTTAGGATGATGGAATGGATCTTTAATGGAATGGATCTTTAAGATGAGCGTCTTGAGGGGAAATGGAGATCGACGATGATGAAATGATTATTCCCGAGGGCGGTGTGTGGAATATCAAGACTCCAAAAAGGCTTCAAGGTTGGGCATACAAAGAACGTGTCTTAGTTTTTGGAGCAAAAGGGATCACAATCACCAGCCTCATCAAACGGGTTTTAGTCATGAAGAGTCGTACGCCTTATGACTGGTTCCCAAGTGGATATCGGGGCTTCGATATGCGCGACGCCGATACATAAAGTTCCCGTGTTGATGCGTCTTTTTCCAGAATTTTCCCTTCTGACTGAGGCATTTTTTTGGAGATTTTCAAGGATTTGGAGATTTTCATGTCCAATAAGAAGTAGACCTCCTCACTGTTAAGGCTTTTAGCTCCGTCTCCACTGCCTAATTTGTTTAGACCCGGTCACATCGCTCTCAATCCCGTATGGACCACGGACTACGTATGTTGTACCAATATTAGACTAAGGGGAACTCCGATAGCATATAGCATACATACGACATAGACGGAGTCATATACGGAATATATCCACGGAGACTTCTATGTTGCACTTGATTTTTTGGGTTTGAAATTGAACTGCAGCCTCGTGGATATTCCTTAGAACTTATTATGACTTATTATAACTTATTATAACTTATTATACAGGGTACTCCATAGGGAGTACATTTACCCATCTTAGTAATCTATATTCTTCTCGAGCTCCAGGGTTCCAGGGCTTGCATACTGTGAGTACCATCATGTACGGAGTATCCCGGTACAGAAAGGATGATCACCTGGACAGGAAATAATATACTAATATATCTTGCTTAATTCCATTCCTTGTGACCTCGCACCACTAAAATAGGTAGTATACTCTGTTTCTACTCTTATGCCTTTGGAATCCAAAGTACAAAGTACAGAACATAACATACAGCCCTGAACCCTTCAATGCCCTTGCGCCCTATTCTCATTATGAAGGGGTCTGCCATGCAGAGGGGTTCTGGAAACAAGGCAACATGCGTCAGAATGCTTTGAAAGCCCTGTGACATGGGACAGGGGGAATGCAACCATTGAATAGCCTATCATCCTGTACGCGACAATCCATTTTAATCGGGCCGAATTCGGGCTCACGATATGCCTCATTAATAATAGCTTTTTTATGTACATAACATTGTCCAAGCTAACTGTGTCATAATTGTACAGAGAGCCATGAATTAGGCTATGGGACTATGGACTATCTTCAAATCATTTGAATTTTAGCCTTGAAACAATTTTGAAGGTCCCCTCGCATCCCGCATGGCATTCCATTCGCAATTAGCCCCTACGGCACGTCCCACTTTCCCCAAGGTGGATCGGCATGTATAACAACGCCAACGCGACTTTCTCTGCGCCTTATATGGATCGCTTCGTCCCTTAATGCCAATTTTTATAAGCTATGGAGCCACGCGACACATACTATGACTTTCTACTTCGTCGCCTTCTGCTGCGCCTTTGCCGCGCTGGGATCGTTCCTGTTCGGCTATGACTCCGGCGTCATCTCTTCCAGTATCGAGCAGGAGGCCTTTCTGCGCCAATTCGGGTCTTCAACTCTGTCTGACACCGTCACGGGGGGCATTATTTCCTCGTATATTGGTGAGACTCATAGCATACTTGGATCTTACCGCGATTGTGATCTAATATTGGTGACTAGGAAGCGCAATCGTGGGCTCGGTCCTCGCGTCATATATTTCGGATTATTATGGCCGTCGAATGGTCCTTTTCATCGGTGGGCTTCTTGCAACCCTGGGTGCTGGCCTCCAGGGAGGTGGGGCCAATATCGCAATGCTTATCGCCGGTCGATGCATCGCAGGTCTGGCAATTGGACAGATGTCTGCCACTATTCCCGTTTATTGTGTAGGTCGATACACGGTCCAGCTGCCAAGCTTTATCTGACGCGAGCCCAGACCGAGGTTGCCCCGCCACAGATTCGGGGGATGTTAGCTAGTATGCAAGAGTGGATGATTGGCTTAGGGTTCGTGGTTGCAGTGAGTAATCGCAGCTGGGATTTTGCTACGATCTAACTAACGGGTTTCAAGCAATGGGTGGGATACGGTTGTTCCCTTCGAGGTGGAGCCTTCTCCTGGCGTTTTCCACTCTCCTTTCAAGCCGTGCCGGCAATAATTCTCATCTGTGGCGTCTGGTTCCTTCCTGAATCGCCAAGATGGCTCATCGAAAAGGGCAGAGAGATAGAAGCCCACTCAGTCCTCGCCCGACTCCATCTCAATCAAAGCGCAACCAACAACCAACTACTCGAACACGAACTCTTCGAAATCCAAGAGAGTCTAGCATCCGAGAAGCAATCCGCCGTACGATTATGGCGCCAACTCCTCCTCTCCCCGCGTTGGCGAAGCAGGATCCTCCTAGCCTGTGGGCTGCAAGTATTCACTCAGTGCTCGGGAGCAAATGTCATCTCAACCTATGGCCCACGACTTTTCAAAACGCTCGGCCTTACAACATCAACATCTCTCATGATAATCGGACTTTGGGGTGCGCTAGCACAATTCTGGTATACGGTCTTCATGCTCTTCATCGACAAAGTCGGGCGCCGGAAACTACTCATCCCATCACTGCTCGGCATGGGAGCAGGCCTGTGCATTGAAGCTACGCTTGCACGGTACATCGATTTCAGCGACCCCAACGCTAACCCACATGCTCTACGAGCTGCCATCGCCATGTTCTTTGTCTTCTCGTTCTTCTTCACGGCTCTTGGCATGATCTCCTGGGTCTACCAGTGCGAGATCTTCCCCACGCCCATCCGAGCGCGCGGCTCGTCCATGGCAACCGCCACAAACTGGAGTGTTAGCCTTATCTTCACGCAGTGCTCGCCTATTGCACTGACGAATATTGGATCCAATTATTTCTATTGCTTTGTCGCATTCAATTGGGTGGCGATGGTGCTTGTTTGGGCCTTTTATCCTGAAACTGCGGGCTGTTCTCTTGAGGGGATCGAGGAGGCTTTCACCACACAGTTGGATGATGACCAGTTGGAGCGGTCTTTTGTTGATGAGGACACTCCAGCGGCTATTACACCGCGCTCGCAGATTCGGCGCAAGGGGCTGCATCCGCTGTCGATGCATCCTACTTATGACACTGTTAGTATCGGTAGCATTAGCAGTCGTAGCGGGTCTACGAATGAGATCGGAACCAAGGAGGTTTAGATTGTACGATATAGAATTTATGAAGTGATGAAATGAAGAAGTATTCACGAAGCGACCACTTTCTATTTTCAATGTGATTACCCATTGGAACACAACATCTTTAGTTATAAATCAAGTGAGAGTGCATAGCAGCCGCGTGTCAGGCGCACAAAATGTACTATATAATCCATACCAAAGTGTAGTAGGTAATGAGCTCGAGTCTGCGGTTAGTATACCAGCAGACTCAAGCTCATTTTTGCTTTTGGCGTAAAACATTCGGGCGGAGGTCACGGTATCGTTTCTTCGCGATGGCAAACATTTTTTTTCCTGTGCGGTATTTTTGCAATAAGACTAAGATAACCACCTAATGGAATTATGGGATTATCTATATAAAGGGGGAAAAGATGGATCATTCCACCCAAAGTGATGCCATCTGATTGCCTTTCTGGGTATACCAGTGACCAACATCCCAAATAGGCAATTCGAACCACCAGGATCGTTAGAAGCTCGAAGTACTTAAATAATAGAGAAACTCTCAATTAAAACAGAACCAACTGCAAGCACAGGTAATGGCAAAGTCAAGCACCACCCTAGCCTCTGGCAAGGTCCCAAAAGAGACCGCTGCGGATACAGTATACAACGTCTGTAGATTAAGAAATATCTACAATCAACGCGCACCAAATACATACCAACATACCAACATCCCATAGGAAATCAAAGCCGGATACAGACTATTCCATGGCGCATATGACTACCAAAACGAAAAAGAAGCAGGCGAAGGCATCCAACGCGCCATCGCCGACGGCCTCATAACCCGCACCGGTATCTTCAGCACAACAAAGCTATGGAACAACTACCACCACCACCGCAAACATGCCCTCGAAATGGCCAAGAAAAAAAAACGACCGCCGGGATCCGGACATCGACCTATTATTAACCCACTTCCCCTGCGCATTGAAGTACATCGACCCGGCAGCGAGGGAGTACCCTGTAAGCGACCCTCACCCCTGAACGCCGACTATAAACACACATACCTCCCACCGCTTCAGCCTCGCTAACCACTACATAAGACTCTAGGCATGGTGGATGGACGAAACAGGCACCTTGATTCCTACCTGGTGCAATCTGAACTTATCCATATGCCGCGCGAGAATGGGATTGCCGTGACGGCATACCCTAGCTTCAGGCCTCAGTCTTTTTTTGATCTGGGAGGATTGGGAGTCCTGAGGGGTAGGGTCAGTTATCCTGCCGTGACAGGCGTTGGATGCCTGGGAATGACTGCTGCAGGGGAGTATGGTTTCTGTCTTGATGACTTGCCACAACATAATATGATTATGATTCCGGGACGTTGAAGATAGCTGCTATGGCTGGCTGGGAATACAGCCGCCTTCTGTGAATGACCGGGGCCATCGGCTGCTTTGGGAGCGAAACTTGATGTACCCCTGTTGTTGCGGTTTCTTGCTGTGAAATGAGAGCATATATGGGTTTGAGTTATTGCATGGGCAAAGCGCGTGTGGAAATCAAGTATTCAATACTATATAAAATATATCCCTTTTATCTCTATATGGCCGTCCATTTTTGTGTGAATCAATCAAAACTCCTAGATCACAACTAGCCAGCAGCAAATATTTCACAGCAAATTATATAAAACTCCCATAAAATATATGCAAATGGCCGATATCGCTTAAATCGGCTCATCACGAGGCTCAATAAGTATCTCATTGACAGAGACATGTTCAGGTTGCGTCAGGGCATAAACAATGGAGTTGGCAACATCCGAAGGATCGAGGATCTTCGCTCCGGATGGCTCTCCGTATTTCTTGACGGCTTCGGCATCTGTCGACATGCCCAGCAGGTCTGTGGAAGTGTTGCCGGGCTGGATACTCGTCACACGCAAGCCAGCACCTGCAGTCTCGAGGCGGAGGGCTTGGAGGGTGGCTTCGACGAAGAACTTGCTGGCAGAGTACACACCCAGACCAGGGAAGACCTTACGTCCGGCGTCGGAGGAGATGGCAACGACATGGCCGCGGCCGCGTGAGAGCATACCAGGAACCGTTGAAGAGAGAGCGTGCAAGAGACCCTTGCAGTTGACGTCGACTGTGCGCTCCCACTCGTCCGTCTGTATATTTGCCATCATGGTGAAGTACATAACACCAGCACATGCAACTAAGATGTCGACTGGACCGAGCTCCTCACTTGCTGCCTGGACGAGAGCTTCCACCTGAGTCTTGCTTGTGACATCGGTTGATCGGAGGATACACTTCACGCCGTGAGTCTCGACCTTGCGCTTGGTGCTCTCAAGAGCATCCAGGCGTCGGGCGCCAAGTGCTACAGCACAGCCCTTCTTGGCAAGGGCGACTGCTACCGCCGCACCAATACCCGAAGAGGCACCAGTCACCACTGCGACTTGGCCGCTGAGTGGTCCCTTCATTGAAATCGCGGTAGGTCGGTTGAGGGAATTCTGACGAGATGGGGGCCGGGGTAGCCATCCTCGAGCAAACCAATGCCGAGTGTAGGTCTCCAGTAACAGGCTGTCCACCTTGGGACGTTCGATAACAGCCCGGAAAGGCCTGGTCAAAGCATTATCAAGGACGACGATGTCTCGGAGGAACTCGACAGTCGGCATGCCACTGCGAAGAATATCAACGGTAAACGAGCCATCGCCACCCTTGGCCGAGCCTCTCTTCTCGAACCACAGGGCCACCCACTTATCCCATGGAAGAGGTTTTGTCTCATAGCCAAGCTCTTTGAGGTCCTCAAAAACTGATCGAGTATCGACGGGCGTGGGATCTCCGAGATGGAACATAGTTTGGTCTGCCTGAGTCTGAGCAGCAAGGTGGACAATGGATTTGCTGACAAAGTTCACAGGGGTCATCTCGGCACGCCATCCTTTCACGTCTGGGGCGTATCCAAGCCGGATGGATTCCACGATCAATGCGGTGAGCAAATCCCACGCATTGGCGGAGCCTGTCTCACTATGACCACTGATGGTACCACACCGGTGAATCTTGACTGGCAATCCACGCTCACCAGCCTTGAGAACGAGCTGCTCTGCAACCCACTTTGTCTGACCATAGCCATCGAGTAGCTTTTTGGGGACATCTTCTACATCCAGTATGGTAGTTTCGGGCCAGCCTTTCTCACCTGATGGTGGTAGAACACCATTGGTAGAAATATACTGCACGGTTGCGCCACCCTTGGCAGCCAGACGAAGGATCTCTCTGGTTCCACCCACGTTTGCTCCCCGAAGTGCGGCGTAGGGGTAAACAAGGTTGACAGTGGCTGCAGCATGCACAATTACTTGAACACGAGCCGCAATGTTCTCAAATTCATCCGGACCCAGACCCAGTCGAGGCCGAGAAAGGTTTCCTGGCAGGATTTCGAGACGTTCCAGAATAGAATCGCGCCAGAGTCCCATATCTAGAAGGTTCCTGCGAATTCGAGCCACACCTCCGGCTTGATCATCCTCCTCGGGGTCACTGAAACGCACAAGACAGATGATTTTAGCCGAGGTATTCTCAATCAAATCATTGAGCAGGAAAGCGCCCAGGAAGCCAGTCACACCAGTCAAAAGCACCGTGTCGGCGGAGGTGATTGAAGTAATCGCGGTATTTGTGGGCTTAATGTCCTCATCTAGTGTGGCATCAGAAAGCAAGACCGCCGGCAGATTTGCCTGTACTTCCTCAGCGTGACCATCTCTGACAGCACGCACAGTCTCTAAGTGACCGGAAAGAGTAGTGTTCTCTGCGAGACGAGGAATAGGAACACGGAAGCCGAAACGTCTGGAAAGCTTGGATGAAAGATCTGCCAGAGACAAAGAATGTCCGCCCAGATCAAAGAAGTTATCTTCAGCTTTAATCAGGCTCTTTGAGACTTTCAGAACAGCCTCCCAGATTGCGGCAATGTCATTGAGACCTATCGGGTCCTTCTCTGCGCTTTGCTCACTGCCATTGGGACTGGAGCTACGAGGCGAAGGGAGGTTCTTCATATCAACCTTTCCAGAGACCTCGTTAGTAGGCAACTGGTCCAGTGCAACCCAGAGAGCTGGAATCATGTATTGGGCCAGACGGTTCTCGAGGGCACGACGCGCGCTGGGGGAGTGGCCGGATTCGTTGATCACAACAGAGGGGCGATCGGAGGAAGCCTCATCGGCAACAACATATGCGACTAGTTGTCGGTCCAGTCCATCGCCGTACGCAGTGACAACACACTGACTGACAGCCAAGTACTGACAGATCTCACTTTCAACCTTTGCCGGCACCACCGAATATCCGCGCAGCTTGATCATTGCGCCAACGCGGCCGGTGATTTCGAGGAACCCAGAAGGCAGTTTGCGGGCCAGATCGCCCGTCCTGTACATACGAGCACCGGGCGTGGAATCAAAAGTGTCTGGGGTGAAAGCCTTGGCGGTGGTCACAGGAAGGTTAATATATTCCCGCGCCAACAAAGGACCTCCGATGAAGAGTTCTCCCGGTGTTCCCGTCTCTACCTCCTGTCCATCCTCGTTTAGAACATAGGTGTGTGTAGGAACAATCGATGGGCCGACTGGGCAGTAAATGGAGTTGTCATCAACCATATCACGGATATCTCCGCAGGCAATCTCATGCGTTTCACACGCACTGTAGCAGTTGAGCAAGCGGGCATTGGGAAGGATTTTGATGGCCTTGCGGGCCAGATCGGTTGTTACAACCTCGCCGTTTAGCCAAATGACGCGCAAATCGGGCACACGAGTACCAAACCGGGGATAACGCGAAAGAACGGTAGCCAGGAGAGTGGGTGTCATGAGCGTTTCCGTGACCTTCCTAGCCGAGAGCAGGTCGACCAGAGCCGCGGGGTCATAACTCGTTTCATCAGGCACGATAACCACTGTGGCTCCGCGCAGCAGCGGCCGCAGCATCTCCCAGATGAAGAAGACATTGCAGGCCACCCGATCACCTGGTTGTACATCCTGCACTGCAAATCTCAGATCGTATGATAGGACCGGGGCACGGTGTGGGTTGGCGATTCCCTTGGGTTTGCCCGTTGTTCCTGACGAGTAGGATACAAACGCCAAGCGGTCCAAATCGTTATCCGCCGGCAACGGAGAAGGTTCCTTGGCGTCTCCATTGATTTCGGCAACAGGTCCATCCAAGGCAATTACCGGGACAGCGGCTTTGATTTTTTCGGCCTCAGACTTGTGGGTGAGAATTACGGCAGGACTAGCATCCTCGATGACATCCGCCAACAGGTCTGCGGGGTAGGCCAATTCGAGCACAAGGAAGGCACCACCCGCACGGAGCGCTGCTAGACAGGCAATCACGTAATGTGAGCTGCGAGGTAGGAGCACACCCACGAGGGTGTCACGGCTCACCCCATAGGTTCGTAGGCGACTGGCAAGAGCCTCCACTTCTTGGTCTAGCTGGGTATATGTATATGTCGTGGTCTCATCTTCCAGGGCGATGGCGTCTGGGGTTGCCTGCACCTGTCGCTTAAAGAGTGTGGGCAAATCCTTGGTGATGTCGAGGATGGCCATTGTTTCGGTCAGGATGGTAAGAGAATCACGCTATATAGGCCAAACGCTGCCAAAGTTCAGTTAATTGGGTGAATTGGGTGAAAGAAAGAGACGATTTCAAAGTTGTGGTCATTGAAATCTCAATGTATGGGGAGAGAGAGACGAAGAAATACGAAAATTTGTTGAGATTCCACCTGGACAAGGTTCTAAGAGCTTCGAGGTGCCAATGGAATCCATTAACGTTCCAGGGCCACACCGTACACCGTGTTCTGCGTGGGGTTCTCCGGGAACGGGGTTCTTATCGTATCTCCAGATTTTGTCTTTAGCCACCAGTTACATATGTAGGTTGTATTAGGTTTTATTACTACATTATATATTTAGATGTCTTTAGATATATTTAGATATATTGAAGTATCAGGTTCATTCTGTTTTATTCGTCTCTCTATACCAATCTTAGCTACCTCTGCCTCATATCCTTCTACCCCCAACAAATACTCATAAATCACATGCAATTCCACGCCCCACTTTACGATTTGCATGTGAAAGGGCCCCTTTCCCAACACTTTGGCTCTTCCCCTTGGAGGCGTCATAATATGCAACGTGCGGCAGTTTCTAAATTAATTGGGTTTAACTTTGGCCCCCAAGGACAATCCCAAGGTTGTCTGCCGCTGATAATAATAATAATAATAGGTGAGAAGAAATTAACCTGCAGATTCAGGCATCAAGTGCACGGACCTCTCTTAAGCCGATCCCAGGCTAGTCCTTCTCCGTCCACTTTAGATGTATCAATGCACGATTTTGCCCTGATCAGCCCCTGGGATATGCGGCAAACTCGGTAAAATATCTCACAGGCCTCCTCTTCAGACAAAAAGTACGAACGCCGGTATGCCGTTGTCGGACGCATTACTCATAGAATTCTCGACAAAATCTAAAATCCATCAGCGGAACCGTTAGCTGAAACGTTAGCTGAAAAACCTACCCAGTGCCATTTGTAGGCTCACACTCATTCTAATATTGTCGCCAACAACATCAAGTCTGATATAAAACATATATTAAACCACGTACCATACCACGTACCATACCCACCTTGGCACGTGCCCACTTGCCTACTTAGGAATAGTCACACGGAACTTCCCGAGATCTTTAGGGTTTCACCTAAAACCAATCCTGCGATGTTCATACATAAGCGATGATATACAAATTCTGATGCTACATCATCTATATAGTAATCCACACCAAACTATAACTACATACCTAACTATATGAACCAATCACATGTCCACAGTTTCCATTGGAGACTTGTGCACCGCTCTCGCCACCCTGAAGATGAGCCGTGCCATAGTTAGAAGCAAACGAGCAAGAGGTTGTTGTCATGAGGTAGCAGTATTTGACGGAGGACCCAGCCGAGTAGTAGTATGACATAGCACAAGTGGAACTTCCCATGCGCTGAGTACCTACTAACACGTCATTATCCAGACCACAAATGAGGAGTCGGTGGGCACTAGTAGGCGTACTAAACCTATTGGTGATACTATGAGGGGCATCGTGGAGTGAATAGTAGTCCATGACCATATGAAGATACAAATCTATGCACAACATATAGGACCTCACCCTGTCCCTTCACACTTCTCCAAGTCCATCAATAATCCAGAAAAGTTATAAGCGACAGCGAGGGTATATACAAGAAACTTTCAGAGTGGTACAAGAGGGTAGAAGAACATAAAGCATAAAAGCATAAAAGCATAAATACAGGTCATCTGGTCCACGCCAGTGCTACACATCACTCAATCAATGAGTGCGTAACATAAGTAGTCGGCGCCTCGAGAATCTCCCTACGAAGATCCGCTTCCCAGAGAGCCGTAGTCGACTCCTGCACCCGGAGCGTCAAACACGAGAACAAAAACTCATTAACACGGCACCACGACAAATAACTCAACCGACTAGCGACCTTCAGCATGCGGCCAACGAACCACGGGCGCGCAGAGGGCGAAGTAGCAGTTGGGAAGTACTGAGAGAAGTCTGAGAGCTCCTCTACCGGGGCAGCAGGAGCAAAGCCGTCGACACTGGTCGGCCAGCCATTAAGAGTGCCGTCGCTGCCTTCAAGCAGAGTTTGGAGCTTAGCCTCGAGCGAGCCATTCATCCTGACTTCGCTGTCGACCATGGATTTCTCCAGTGTGTCGAGGAAGATTGCTGCGCGCGCTGGGGTGTTGCGGTAATCCCACATCGCGGCATTGAGGGTCATCAACGCTGTTAAGCGGGCGATCCTTTCTTTTCGGTCGTTTGAGGCGCTGAGTCGGGCGCCTGGGGGTGCTGCGAGGATTTTATGGAGGATGGATGATTCTTGGACTGCTGTGTGTCGGGTAATGTATGATGATTGGGGGCTGTCGCGTTGGTATAGGGCGAGCTGTTCACAGCGTTGGAGAAACTTGAAGAATTCTTCGCATTGGAATTTGATCTCATCTACTGGGATTGCTTCTAAGTGTGGTGGGAGCATTGTTCGAGGTTCGGGGCTGGACGAGACTTCTGAGAAGACCGAGGAAGTGGAATATGGCGGAGATGGCATTGAACGGGGGTTTGGGGTGGGCAGGGGCACTGTTGCTAGAGACTCAGATGAGATTGGAGCATGTTGGTCGTAGTCGTAGAAGAAGCTGGGCCTGTGAGTCTCATATCCAGGCAAGATGTAGTTTTGCCAATTGATCATCATGCCGATGCGAGTGTTTGAGAATGTGGCGGGACCACCACGCGCTCGTATCATCTCGCATGCAGCTCGCATGTGCACCTGGCTTATTTCCTTGTGGCCGGGTCGGGGATCGCAATCTTCTAAGGCTGCAGCACTCTGGCAGGAAATGATTGCAACGTCGGAGATGTCATGGCGGTTGTCGGAGTGGTGCTCCCGGAGCACGGAGACCGCTCGATCTTTGTGAAGAAGAGGATTTTGGGGTTCACCTTCATTATGAAGTATTAGCTGCGTGTACGAGAATGGTGTGTGGGAATGCGAAGGCACCTTTCATTGTTGTATACCCATTGTCGGCCATTGGGAGCCGGTAATGGGACCCATAGGAGGCTGGAATATCGTTCACATATGGGTCAAATATTTGGTGTCCATCTTGATTCAAATCTATAGGAAGCGTGTTGAATGTGTTGATTCGTGCATCACCAATCATACAAGTTGGTGAAGGCAGGAACTGATACGGGATCATGGAAGGTGATGGCCATGAGAAATTGGTAAAATATAGATCATGGCTCGGAGAACTCTGTGAGCGTATATCGACAAAGCCATCCAGTGGAAGAGGAACGTCTTGAGATTGGGCAGAAGATGGTCGAACAGGGGGAAACGAGGGCATATCATTGGATTCGACCAACGGAGGATCCGACGAAATCACATCGCAGTTGACCTCGGCATTGAGATCTTCTTTGCGTATAGATTGCTTTCTGATTGATCTCCTTCCTCGGGGTTGATTGTTATTGTTGTTACCGTTTGATTTCGCTTTCTTCTCTGATCTTCGTTGCGCACCCCGAGTCTTCTTTCTTTTACGTTTTGCTCGGGCTGCCTCCTCTTCACTTTCACTTTGGCGAGCACCACCTTTCTTCTGGCGCATATATTCTTGCATAACATGGCGCTTCACTTGGGTTAGGTTGGTTCGACTATTGTTCGAAGAGTCGATGAATTGCCACCGCACGTTGGGTGCGTCCGGCGCATTGCTGTCAGCCTGATCAAGAGAGGTTGACATCTCTCTGATAGCCTATGTAAGAACAGGAGAAACAAAATATGTGTAATCAAAACACAGGAGCCGTTCGTCTCCTTGTGAGGTAAAGGATGGACAGTATGGAAATTTTTGATGGATATAATCGATGGGGTAGGTCCAACGTCGGCCCTTGAAAGGAAAGGATCCAGGAATCAAACCAAAAAACAGCAATGGGGCAACTCTTTTCAAATCACGATCTAACGTAAAAAGGAGTATCGTAACTGCACGATCGAGATAACTAAAGACAGAACATCAGGATGTACTTCTCCACTTGTCTTTTGACGAACTAGACTAGACTGGAATAGCGATCTTCCAGCAGGTCAACACATGTGTGGAGATCAACAGTGCAACGAGTCAGAGGATGAGTAGCTGCGTCTGAGCAATACAACTCTGGATAGCTCGGGGGCCAAATGTGCCGGTATATACTACGTACTAGAATTAAGACCCAACTGGGGCTTCGGGGTCGATAAGATCATCCCCCGAAAGGACCGTGAGCAAACTAACTTCTCATGCTGTTTCCTCCATATCAGGCTAGCTTTGATCTATCAGGTCCATAATTTAGAGCAAGAAGCCTCCACTATGGTACATTGCAATTACATTGCAAAATCAATTCCGTGTGTCAGGGTGTGTACCCGGCATTCTACTGGTGTGTAGTCTAGTGCCCTTAAAGTTGCCCGTTATAGAATGAGAAGGATCATATAGTTCCCTCGCTTGAAAAACCACAGCTTGTGAATGCTGAAGAGAACTAACTCCATCCGTGTGGAGAGAACCACACGTGTCAATACCTTTTCCGTCCGTTAGTGTCTTGCTTGGCGTTCAGGTCGAAGCATTGCATGATTTTCCCAACTGGTTTTGATTTGTTGGATACTCTGCAAGGAATTATGCACATCAATGGATCTCAATGGATACAGAGTACCCAGTTGACCAAAAATTCAAATTCAAATTATTCTTTTGTGGGGGCTGAAAGAGAGATCTCTGCAGGGGGAAGTCCGGGAAGGTTCATAACTTCAACGGTGAGCTATCTGTGCTATTATTCTCTAAAATTACTGATTATCTCGTCTATATTGCATTATACGTCGCTTAATTGCGCCAGAGACTGACGGCGCCAGAGACTGACGATATCTAGTGCCGTTGTAACCGCCTGAGCATATGCCTGAGCATACGGATTTTATGAGTATGATAAAGCTCTTCTGTTCCAAGGTTGGCCGACTATATCAGTGGGATATAAATGTTAGAGTTACAGAGTACTGGACTATACAACATAGAGACTGTCAAATTCAAACTCTAAGTCTGGATATCATATTACAACCATACTGAAGTCTTGAACATTTAAACTATAAGACTATCCCCAATTCTCCACCCACACATTGGCTTTTTACGCTTGCCACATGCCCTCTTGGGAATCCTTTTAGTCGATCACCGGCAAATATTCGCCATATTCCCGGGATATTCCTGGGATATCCGTTTCGTAGAAAAAAGAAATTATTCCCATTGCATGAGAAGTAATATACAGCACATGGGTTATCGAAGCTGGCCCCACCCGTGAGGTACATCCTCTAGGCTGTTAGTGTGCTCTAGGGAGCGCCTGGTGGCTTTAAAAATACTATACTGGTCAAGACAGGCTCGACCCAGGCGAATTTGCTTGAGCCACCATTCCGCAAGGGTTTCGGCGTAAGCCAAAACTTCGGTATTTTCTCGGGGAGTACCCTTGACCGGCAATGAAATGCAATCGAACCCTAAGCTATGCAGGGCACTATCGCCAATGATGACATTCCCAATCTGTATCTTGCAAAGTACCAGGTTCATGATCTCCTCGTCACTTTGTTTATCATACGACATACTCTCGGGCAAATACACTGTAACCCAGCAAAAACCGGGCGTGTCATCGTGGGGATCTGCAATTCGGCCTCTGCCATTCATAAACACACTGGCTTGAAGTCTAGAATCGGATGTCATTCTGTATGTAGTAAGTTATTCGGGAAGTCCGTTGTTTTCCTTTTTCTCTTTGTATTTTTCTTCTTTGATTGGCTGATTGGTGGTGAAAAAAAAGGTCCATGTGGATTATGAGAGAAACGTGAGGAGATCGAGGCCTTCTATACGTTGAATACGGAGACAGTTCACAATGGTCGTTTTTAGTCTTTGATAAAGCTCCACAACAACTATGTTGTAGGACTTTTACAGCCTTATGAATGAAGTCTTTATACCCCCGATTTTCCTTGATTTATCCATAAAGCTTTTGTTTGTGCTTTGTTACTTTACCGTGAATATTATACAGTGTTTTGAGGGTCTAATCTCGTTCATTTCATTCCTTTCATCAATGCGGTGATGCACTTTTAATGACACTATACCCACAGAAAGAACAATATCATCATACTAGTCTAGATTCATACATCGGTTATGGATTTTATCTATCGGCCGTGCATTGTTGCCACTAAAGTCCGACGATGTGAATATCCACAGGGTCATTTGAAATTTTAGTGTCTACGGAGTAGAAGAAAACAAGCTAAGGGATAAATTTACAGCCTAAGTTCTCGGTTACAGCTGATGCCTCCTGTTTTCCTATCGGCTACTCCCAAGCGAAAAAAAAAACTCAGCTTGGGCATGAGTGCGAAGTGCCTAAGGCGGGTCGTAATTATCTTCCGGTGTTGGAGTATCAGCAAGACCATCCCCACTAATCGTCATTGAAAATCTTAATGCATTGCACCTTGATCTGGCCATAAGCAAAGGAAGCTGACACCCTCTGAAACTTGATCTACCGGGTTCAAAATAGAAAATAGCAATTCAAACAAGGTGTATGTATGTAGCATTGTAGGAGAACTGAAGCATATACTCCCTTGAGCCATGATTGCCTTGGTGGAGTGCGGTGCCATTGTGGAGCTGTGCCCTACAAACGGTAGCGGAGCTACAGGAACGCCCAAAGTATAACAGCAAGCCAGCATCTGCAAGTCAGCTAGCTCAATTTCCTTTATCCCATTAGATATTAGTCAAAACTGCCGGTCGAATCTTCTGTGCATGGGGCCCAAAACAGCTAATTTCGGGCGAACTAGCATATAAGATTGATGTACAAGCAAGAACTGGATATCCTAGCGAGGTGTAAGGGGCAAAAAAAGCCCCCCAGCAGAATATACATACAACATATCGGAGAACATTGCCGGACATTAGATGTGTGTTAAAGCTCTAGATATTGAGGGAAAAGACTGGGGTAAAGGGGTTGCAAGGAAATTCAGAGCCAAGGTTAGTTCCACTATCCGCGTAAATATACATCATATTTGAGTTAGGGCAGTTAGTTAAAAAAGTTTGATTTAGTCAAGCTAATTAAAGCAGATGAATAAAAGAGATACTCAGAGGACCCTAGAATCGCCTTTTTTCAACGGTCTGATGCCTCCCCTATTTAGGGTTAGGTCGGCCATAAATTTCCACTTAAGCGTAATACAATATCCCCTTTATGTACAATATATAGACATCTCTGGGTAATAGAAGTCTAGCCTACTGGGGAAGCAAACCTCAATCAAACACATATAGGGCTGGGCATCTACAAAGTAGGGACTAGTTTGCCCTGGGTTCTAATCTAAGCTATACCTACATTTAGGCATGGAGTACGGAGTACCATAGGAGTACATCAAGAAGAGTGGTTTGCACTCCTTAGCGCGTCAGTTAGTTGCTGGCCTTAGTCACGTAGGTACTTGCGCTTTGCACGGGTCTGTTTAACAAACAAGCACGTTCTCAATCGCCAGTGAAGCTATCACAGACGCGGCAACTCCTGCTGAAAGAAAATCATTTTCTTCTTTGGTAACACCTGCCTAGCTCAGCAAGTTCTTGTACCTTTGAGACCCTCTTTCATGTATCCGTGGGCAAGTTTCGCTTCAACTATTGGCCTGATCCTTTAGGGCACTTTAAACTACTATACATGTCACCGGTTGATCACTTGACTCCTGTGCCTTACATCTGGAGGCGGTCCAGTTCTATTTTTACTTGAAATGTCTCATCACCCTTTCTCCTAGACTTGGCAGACCTATTCCCACGTCTATATTTGGAATCACATTACATATTGAAGGGAGCCTAGTGAGATTATAGTCATACGTTTGGCCTAGGAACAAAGAAAGCAATTGAAGATGGGCTAAACACGTTCCCCGTCGAGAGGACTCAATTCCTCGGAAGGGCAGTGAGGAAAATGTAGCATTGATATTGAAAGTCCACGTTCCAAGTCCTATTTGGAGATGAAGAGTAGTAAACAATGTCAGATCTAGAACTCTTCCTGATATCAACTGGAAATGCTGGAGTGACACTAATTTATCTGTTTTGGACGTAGATATCTCTGGTTGAACACATGAGTGATTATTAAATGTCTAATTACCTGATTGCCGTGACTATAAATCATCTATGGAGGAGTAGACGTGAAGTGAAGTGGGGGAAGTGAAGAAGACGTGGAGTCTAAAGTCACTGTCGCGTGTTCGGGGTCTGCTCACCGCCTTCGCGCCCAGTCCGCAACTCCGACAATGTTTAATCCAGACCTCAAGGCACTGGACATTGAATCAAGCTGGAATCAAACAATCTGTATGTTCAAGGGAGGGTTTCAGACTGTTTCCTTCTCATAACCACCAAGCAAGTACCCTCAACGAAGACATTGGACTAGACCCCATCTCTTCGATCGGCAGTGGGATCGCGCCAACCCTTCAACCGTGAGAATAATTCGACAGTCAACACGAGACCACCGAGAGCACTTTCCCAATCGCAGAAGTGGGATCGCGCAGACTGGAAAATTTCTGAAAAGCCATCTGCAAGACACTACATTCTCGACGCAATACACATGATGTCTCCGGCGGTCTCGGTGGAACTTTTATCGGTTTAGTTTTGCCCGCGCGATCTTCGCTCGCATATTTGAACCTCGCAGGAGTCCGCACAAGCTTCATTTCTCACAAATACGAACGGGAATTAGCCCGCAGCTATTATCTCGAGCCTACGCACAATACACCCCTCCCCCTCCCCCACTCCACTTGTGATGGCCATGGCGGAGATGGAGGCGGCCGCCGGCGCAAACCACGTGAACGGCTCCGCGGCCGCAAAGTCCACGACGAACCCCTACGAAACTAACCCTGATCACATCCCAAGCGATGACCCGTTTCTTTCCCAGAGCGCGCAGTATGGCCGCTACACACCCCGCGCCGACGATTTTACCCCTCGCTTCATGAACTGGTATCGGTCTGACCCAGCAGTGAACTCGTTCTGGGAGAAGGTCGCGCAGCAATACTGTACCCCGGAATACTCACTCAATATCTCAGGGCCGAGGGAGGCATTCGCGGCTGGGAGTATAATTATTTGGGTTGACCGCGAACTAGCCGATGGAGCGGCGGCTGAGAGTTACTTATCCGCGAATGCGAATGAACTGCTATCCGCGCAGCACGCAGAGGACTCGCTCAGAGAGATTGGAGTTGCAGTGCCAGTGATATATTTTTGCGGGACGATTGAGGGGAGGAACGTGACAATCGAGTCTCGCATTGCGGGTGTCTCGCTGGAAGTTGCGTGGAAGTATCTCGACGCGGAGCAGATCGAGGTTCTTAAAAACCAGTGTCGCCAAATCATCCAGCTACTCGGAACAATCGATTCCCCCCAAGACGAACCGTCCTATACATGCCGTGAACTTAATACCAAAACTCCACCCTCCGTCGACACCCGCGAACGAGATATCCTGTTCACAGAAAAGAACAAGGAGGAGGAACTACGTTTGACCCACAATAACTTCGTCACAAGCAATATCATTGTTCAGAATAACCGGGTGGTGGGGATTACTGGCTGGCGACAATGCGGATACTTTGGCACCGTCAGAGCTAAGAAGGTTCACAAACTCTTCAGGGATCTTGAGCCTGCGTCTCAAAAGGGCGTGGCCAGTTCCGAGAAGAGTGCGACTTGGACCGACCTCTACGATGGTGCCTACGACCCCAGTAAGGGCATTCCGCTGGTCGCAAACCAAGATACACCCCTGCCGTCAGTCAAAACAGAACCTACAAGCTCTACGCTCGACAAATTCCCAGCTAGCGATGATCTGGACACAAATTCACTAGGTCTCGATGGATCCGCTGACTACGCGACATCCAAAACGGTGGCGAACCTCAAGCATGGGCTGACATCAAGAGCGTCATCGTCCGACCGGTCCTCCCCAGCAAATTCCGTCAAACCAGCAAACAAAAAGCCCACGACAAGCACTGCCAAGAAGGGAACTGCAAAGAAACCTGCTGCCAAGAAGCGCAAGGTGAATGACCCGGACGCAGACAGCGTTGATGGGCGGCGTTCCAACACACCAGTTTCCCGGGCCAGCAAAACACCTGCCAAGAAGCAAAATTCTGTCTCAATAGCAGGGTCACCACCTCCCGAGGAGAAGAAAAAGCCGAGGAAGAAGAAGAAAGGGCCAAAAGCAGCAACTGCCCAAGAAAATGATGACTCCGACAGCTTTGATGAAAATGCGATCTTCTGTATCTGCCGTCGACCTGATAACCATACATGGATGATCGGGTGTGACGGCGACTGTGATGACTGGTACCATGGGAAATGCGTCAATATCGATCCTCGAGATGCGGATCTGATCGAGCGGTATATCTGTAAGGGTGTCCCTGAGGGACGGGTCAATTATATTCAAAACTAATTTCAAACACCAGGCCCGAACTGCGCAAGTGAAGGAAAAGGATGCACGACATGGAAACCGATGTGCCGCCTGGTCGAGTGCCGGAAACCAGCGCGCGCCAAAACAAAGCCCCCCAGCAAATACTGCTGCGATGACCACGGCCGGGAATTCATGCGTCAACAGACTCAGCAGCTTAGACAGCGTGCCGGTCAGGGAAATGGTCTATTTGAAGACCTGGGTAGCATGGGTGGCATTCTTACAGCTGGAGACCTGAAAGCTGCCATTATGGGGGTGGCATCTACGCAAGAATTCCGAAAGCTCGGAGATCGCATCGTCTCCCCGCCACCCCAGGTAGATGAGAACGCGCCCGCCGGGACTGTAATTAAAGACGAATCAAAGCCGCAGAGCGGCAGGTGGTTGGGAGTCGACGTCCATGCCAACGGCTTGGAATACTCGCCGGATGAGATTGCGAAAATCGAAAAGCTGCGCACGCAGCGCGATGAGCTGCTCCATCGCAAGGAGATGCTTGCGGCACGCACTACGTTCGTCTCACTTCTCAAGCCACGCGCCAAGGGTGTGGTAGAGAAACTGAAGCAGCACGAGCCGAAGGGCGGATGGAAAGATATTTGTGGCTTTGATTCGCGTCTGTCGTGGTCCGACGAAGAATTCGATGAATGGCGACTCTCTGACGCGGGAAAGAAAGCTCTCGCGGAGGGAACAGCTGAAGCTTTGGCTGTGAGGTTCTCGGCTGGTACTGATGCAGACGGGGACACGGCGATGAACGGCGACGCCGATGACGATATTGCATTCTGGACGCGTGGCGTCTGCACTAAGAAGCGGTGCGAGAGACACAAGCAGTGGGTCAAAGTGCAGCAGCAGGATATTCTCTTCGAGGAGGAAACGGCAGAGCAGGACCTCGCCAAGTGTGAGGAGGAAGCTCGATCTGTGGTGGAGCGGGGTGTGATAAGGCGATGGGCCGAGAAGAATAATTAGGCGTGAATGCCAAATGGTTTTTCTCAGGTGTCTTCCATGGCCAGCCGGATTCCACAAAACAAAAGCTTGATACCCCTTGATTGCAGAGAGGCAAAACTAAATGCTCATGGACTGGAGTTGGTATTTTGCAGTTTTTAATTTAGCAGGATGGTAGTGGCCGGGTTTTTGGGCCAATTGCATACGAAGCGGCGCTTTGCGAGGGGCGGATCTGTCATTGTTTGAGTATATTTTTTGTAACAGTATGAATAATTGCATCGAGATCGATTGAGGTCATCTTTTTCTGATAACGGCATCATGGCAAATGGTATCATTTATTGCTCGTTCCATATTCCCCATTTGCCTAGACTCGTACCAACTCGGTCTTTGATCACTTCGACTATCTGAGCTCCTTTCAAATCAGAAAGCAACAGATGGGTATCGATGCCTTGGTCTAATGTCTTCATGAGCAACGTAGGGAACAGGGACGGAATATCCGAATGGAAGATGGAGTGGATGCCATCTTCCAGTGGCTGCCTCGCAGCACCATCTCCATGGGTAGAAGTGTTTCCAGTGGACGGTTGATTTTTATCCCACTCTGGATTCATGGTCCCCAGTCCATTAGTATTGACAAGAATGATTGAGAGATGGGAGGTGTGCACACGAGACAAATGCGTCAAGGTGCGGAGTGTAGCTGTTAGAACGGCTGCACCTCGAACCGGGTTGGAGGTTCGAATTACTCCTTCGGTTAGGGTATCCAGGCCCACCACGATGAGCAGAATGGGGTTATCGGTCGGTTCTTTCTGTTGTTCCCGCTTTTTTTGGATCTCATGCAGCGCTTCTGAGACTTTACCGATGGCCCGTGCAGCAGTGGGGAAGTTGTGTACAGGAAATAACTGCACAGAGTCAAGTTTACGGATTGCATCATCCCTTGATAGACCGGGTTGGTCATGGGAAGAAGACTGCAGCTCATTGAGTAGAGTCCTCGGGGCAAAAGCCTCGAAACTTGGTGGGTGGATGATGAATACGCTCGGTTCAGATGATGGATGGATACTTCGCAGATAGTTTGTAAGAATATATCGAGGAATCTATGGTGGTATTAAGTCTCATTGGCAATCTACAGCGGGTGGTATTGAGTCAGTCATACCTGTCCAATATACTCATTGCTTTCGCTGCTTCTCATTCGCAGCCTGGAAAAGCCGAGAACAACCCCGCACCGAAAGACACCTTTGGAGGATTGGATACCATGTTTCCAATCATTTTTGAGGTTCCAGTCATTTTTTTCCGTTGTGATATCTGAAGAAGCAGCTGCATTTTCAGTTGACTCTGACTGCCGGAGTAGAGAATCGGCAAGGACCGGGAATGCAGGCTCTGCCGAGTAAACATTTGATGCGCTTGCCATCCCCGTATAAAAAAAAACCTTGTGAAGCTGTTATGAATCTGATATTAGGATATAAGTAGAAGAAGCGAGGAGCGAGTGGTTGATGGAGACAGAAGCGTAAGTGGATATCCCCGATTTGGTCTAGCCTCTCCCGTGGGCTTCCCTCTGCTGATCGAACGTCCAATCCGGGATATATTATTTTGATATTACTCTTGATCATGAAGAAGAATTGGATGGATGATGATGGAATTAAACAGAGAACTATATGGTAAAGGTATATTTCGATGTGAAAAATAGTCAAGCTTGCCTCCACACTCCACGCCCATCATGCATCCAACCCCCGTCCCCGATGACATCGTCCAAAACGGCAAGCAGATCCTGCCGCATAGCCTCCACATGTAGGTCGCCGCACCTGAACTCTTTTAAACTGGGCAGACTATTCACAGTATACCCAATCAGAGAGTACGAGGTTACGAGTTCCATCCATGGATCGTTAGGGTCCATGGACCCTCGTTGTTCAAGCTCGGTAATATGATTATCCTGAGGGGGAGCCAACTGTACATCAAGGCGTCGCAGAGAACGCATCCTTATGACAGCATCCAGTACAATTTGCGAGTGATTATAAAATGGAAACACCGCCGTGTAGGAAAAGTATGTGAGGCGGCGTAAGAGAGCTGGCAAGTCCATTGGTTGTCGAAGCGTACGTGTTGATCCGCGCATCCCACTTGTACCCCATTCTGCAAGAACCGAAGGGACACAGGAAAGGAAGTACTCATAGTGATTGTATGCTTTCAGAGAAGATGATTCGTTAAAAGTCATCGATGTCCATGGTCGTGATCCTAGGAGACTAGTACAAGTTTCCAGGCTAGGCAGCTGGGTTGGGTCGTGAGGTTTGCACTCTCGTTCCAAAGCCAAGATCTGCAGGGGCATATCAAATGCCCAGTGGTGTCCATCATTGATTGGGCTAGCTAGAGTGTTGCCAATGAAGACTGGCGGCCCTACTACTAGAACACGGCGAGGGTCTAGATAGCGGAGGACTCGGCGCCACCAAAATGGGTTGACCTGACGATCTGCAGTTTCATCCGAAATCGCGACGAGAGATGTCACATATTGATAGAGATCTGACTTTATTATAAAAGAGTGGAAGTCGGGTTCATCATGGAGGTTGAGCCGGACATGAGTGAACAGTTGAGGTCGCACAAGTTGAAATAAGCGCCGTGAGCACAGTTCAAGATGCTTGAGGTCTTTTGTTGGAGACTGAGTGATTTGCAAACTAGGTGTATAATGTAGTTGTCCGAATGACGGTGGCTCCGTGGTTAAGTAGAATATTATCTGGTCTAGAAGCTCATTGGGAAGGAGTTCCAGAGGAGAGGCTGGCACAGACATGGCAAATTGCTCATATCGAGAGCCTTGCCCCACATTACTAACAATTTGAGATCCAGCACCAGTATGGCAGTGTACCTAGAGTGCACTAGTAGACTAGATGGGTGTAAGTCGTCGGCTGAGGGAATCAAAGCGAAGTGCCGGGTTTCCCCACTCCAATCGATGGGCTGGCCAGGTGGCTCCACTGAACTCTTTTGTAATCGGTGACTCAGCGGATGATTGTTTCCAATGATTTTTGGGAAAATGAGAGTTATTGTTGTGTGAACTCTGTTGAAAGAGATACTGGAAAAATGATTTGGGGGGGGGGAATGGGAGAAATAACTACAATTAACCAGGGACTACAGAAAATGTATAGAAGCGGACAACCTCCTGGCCCGTGCACTCCATAAGATTCGAGACATACCCAAGGAGAGATAGTATTCCAGTAAATAGTACAACATATTTTACTTTGTACGGAGTAGAATCATAATGGGAAACAATTTCACTGATTGCCGGTCCCTTGCATTGTCATACGTACTATCCTATACCAAGTAACATCCATATAGGTAGGCATTTCAATATGTCCTGCTGTATGCACACTTGCTATCAGCTAACGGCCCAAAAAACAAGGAGATCGGCATGGAAACTACAAATAAAAGGAAATCCGCATTCCAAGTCAGCCAAATCAGACGAAAATGTGGAGAGCCTGAGCATTGTGCCGTGGGGCAATGCCTATCCCGGCTGGATTCGTTATAGAGCGCCTCGGATGAGATGGCAATGGCAATGTCATGCCCCTCTTTTGATTTATCCGTTTTCCAAAACTCCTTTCTTTCTTCTGATATTTATTTGTTCTGATAGATCTCTACAGTAAGATACTGTCGCATCTTTATAGAACCAACGCTCATCGTCTCCCGCAGTTAATCTACATACTCCCTTCACAATGGCTCCTCAACTTCACCAGCGTCCTCCTTTTCGCGCAGAGCACTTGGGCTCTCTCCTGCGTCCAGATCAGCTTCTGGAAACCAAGCTCGCTTTTGAGGCTGGCAAGGTCCCCGAGTCTCAACTGACTGCTTCCGAGGACAAGGAGATCAAGGCCATTGTTGAGACCCAGAAGAAGCTTGGTTATGCCGCTCTGTCCGACGGCGAGTACCGTCGCCACAGTAAGAACATCCAGAGAGCTATTGGGTGAGCTGTGTTGACAGATATAGTGTTCTGGGGTACCTTCTTCCCCGGTTTGGACGGCTTCGAGGAGGTCAATGATGTCGATGTGGATGACTTCCGTCCCTATGCTCCCGATATCGCCGCATTTTTGGAGGCCGGCCACAAGCCTGGTGAGAGCGTCATCTGTACTGGCAAGATCAAGCACGTTGGTAGCACCTACATCGACCAATTCAAGTACCTCGCCAGTCAGGTCCCTGCCAATGAGGTCGGAAACCTAAAGATCACTCTCGCCGCGCCTAACTGGTACCACCTGCGCTACCGTGAGGGCAAGGCTTACCCCAAGTCTGTATACACCAACGACGAGGATTATTTCGGCGACATCGCCAAGGCCTACCAGGCTGAGCTTCAGATCTTGTACGACGCTGGCTGCCGTAATGTCCAATTCGACGATCCCAACCTGGCTTGTAAGATATACCCATGCAGCCCATATCGATTGACTAAACTAACCTTATCACTCAGACTTCTGCTCCGAGAAGTTCCTCACTGGCTTCAAGGAGGACCCTTTGAACGTGTACTCCGCTGATACCATGTTCGAGAAGTATATCAAGCAGTACAACGACTGTTTCGTGAACCTGCCCGCTGATATGCACGTCGGTGTTCACCTGTGCCGCGGTAACTTTGTCGGCAGCCGCCACTTCTCCGAGGGCGGCTACGACCGTATCGCCATCAAGCTCTTCCAGGAGCTGAACGTCCACACTTACTACCTCGAGTACGACACCCCCCGCGCCGGTGGTTTCGAGCCTCTCAAGTTCCTTCCTACACATAAGAACGTCATTCTGGGTGTTGTCACTAGCAAATTCGCCAAGCTTGAGGATAAGGAGGAGATGAAGAAGCGGGTCATTGATGCTGCTAAGTTCATTTCGGAGGGCAACAACATCTCACTCGATGCTGCGCTTAACCAAGTCGGTGTTAGCCCACAGTGCGGCTTTGCTTCCCATCGTGAGGGTAATGCTATCGACTGGGATGGCATGATCAACAAACTGCAGCTGGTCCGTGATATTGCCAACGATATCTGGCCTAACCAGGCTTAAAATTGGTGTTTGCGCGCAAACAATAAAATCCTTCTTCGGTTCATTTTTAGTTCCAAATCTTCTTGATCAAGAATGCTATTCCCCTGTTTAATTGGCTTAGGATTTTGTTTTTGCTTTTGCTAGGGCTTTTTTACTGATACCTTCCTTGGATGGAGATTATGATATTTGTTTGAATTGGCACTTAATATCTTTTAACTCTGGAATCTAGACTAGCTCCATGTCTAACAGTGCTACTCGGTTCCACCCAAGGCTGGACGCTGGCCATTGCCCAGGCGTGCGGTTGACGGGCTTCTTTCCAGTCTAAATTCTTTCCCCCCTCTTACTGTAATACAACAATCAATGACGACCTCTATCAGTTCACATGAAAGGCAAGGCGCAGTACTAGGTAACTTTCGATTGGCTGCCAATGTCAAGCAGTCTGCATCAAGGACCTTGCCAATTCAAGCTTTTGAGGCATAACAATCTTCTCTTTAGCCAGCCTATCGATAACCCGCATAGTCCACTCCGGGCAATCCTCCGTAACAGAATTCCGATTCTCTTCTTGTGGAGGAAGTTCCTCTTCTGCAGCCTGTTTCACCAGCCTCGCCGCCCTGGCCTGTTCTTGGGACACAACGGCCAGGGTATAGACTTTGGAAGTGAGACCGGCGTCAACGACATTGATCTTTTCAGCCGACGGTTCGTATTTCATATCCTTGGCATGTCCCGTTACTTGGTAAACATAGCCGTAGTCAGGCTCGTTTTCGTCGGCAAGGAAGAGCGCCCAGTGGTTGGGTTCTCCGGGGGCGTGTTCTTCTTGGACGAGATAGAGATAGAGACTGGGGTTCTCGACTGGTGGCTTCAACTCCTCGGGGTTAGAAGTATCTTCAGTCCACTCCTGTGCACCCCTCTTCCTGAAGAATGTACGGCCATCGACCTCACACACTTCTCTGAAACCCCTTGTCTTGATGGTGGTTCCCGCCGGTGGAAAGTCGCTCATTGTCTGGGAAATTAGGCATCAGTATACTGTTTCTGTATGAGTTTGATTGATTTTACTGACATCTGCTGTAGAACCTGCTGTGGATAGTCAATTTAGTTGAGGTTTCCTCGAACGAACATGGGTTTCGTTTGCTGAAGTTGTAGTGACGAAACCAATCAAATGTATCGAATGTGCCGGGATCTCTCTTGGGCTCTTTATCGCATTTCTACGTCATTCAGGCACTGAGGAATCTTTATTTGCCTGCCAGTTACAAGAGAAAAACCTGAAGATCTAATATTCTCGTTGCGGTGTCCAATTATCCTATTACCGCTCTCATACAGCCTCAAAACATCAATGTTTCGGTAATAAGTTAATTCTAAAATGGTTTATACTTTTCAAATAAGCACCTAACCAATTTCAAAACTGGAAACCTCTTATCGACAAAGCAATTCAGCTCAATTTAGTATGCTAAGTCAATATACATCTCCCATCACCGGAAAGGCGAACGCGTTACTCCGCCGGCCCCTCGATGTTACCCTCCTTGATATTGGAGCTCTTGTGGGTGTGCATGTTCTCGATTCTATAGCGTGGCTCGTCGTCTGCAGAGCTACGGCCCCCCAAGTTTTCACGGATGAGTCCGACACTTGTACTGGTCCTAGATTGCGCGCCTATTGTATTTTATTAGGTGTTTGGCCCTTGAACAGTATATATATGTAGATTATAAAAGAGGGTGCATCATACCGCCAACCGGTTTGTAACTAACTTTGTCTCCTTCTTTGTAGCGAGGCATTGGCATTGTTCTCGTTGCGGCCAATGGAGGTAGTTGTAGTGGCAGTGGCAAGGGCGTGGGAGTTGTCAACTTGGATATCCCAAGATGTACTGAATTGCGCAAATTTGCTTGGACAAGTAGGGCAGAGCAGTCTTTCAATGTTAGACGGGAGAGGCTCTTGCAAGAGTCAACAATTCTAAACTATGCTATTTATATTTGCACAGGACGGGGGAGCAAATTCCGCTATCGTCATATTGAGGTAGCGGGAGAAGAGCTTGACTGGGTTGGAATTGATCCATGGCTATATGAACATCTGGATTTAATGCGGAGGTCGGCTCCGTGGAAACGATGACCTCGGGAGATGCGAATCTGATCGCGCACTTTGATCAGAAATATGTCATTTGTTTCTATTTTCTAAAACCAATCCCAGAACTTGTCTCGTCTGTCTCCATTGTAGCCATTATATGTGTAAGGAAGCGCATCCACAATTGACCGAAGGTATACAAACAATAACAACGCTGGTAGAGAGAACAATGAGATTAAAGTATTAAATTGGACCCAACAAGCCCATATAAGAACAGAGGGGATATCATAGAAGTGAAAATAAACAATGGAAAAAAGCAACGAGATAACTAAGGCCAACAAAAGAAAAGACCAAGGAAACAAAAGCCCAAATGCTGCGTCGTCTTGTCATCAAAACACGGACATGAAGAGAAAATCGGAAAACACTTGATAATGCGAGATGTTATACAACGAAGCTGCTCTGGGAGCGCCTCTCGAAATCACAGCGGTGCATCTTATTTCTGGGGCTGGGTCTTGACATTGTTTGAGAGCCAGGCCTAGAAAGAGATAGCAAGGTTAGATTGAGAGTCCCAAGTAGCATAGATCAGGGATACGACTTACAAGACCCTCGAAAATACCTGTTCCATCTGTTGCCACACTGGGAGCAACATACCACAGCTTGTCCTTGAGCTTAGTCAATTGAAGCTGCTGAGTAATTTCCTCCGGGCTCAAGTCTAGAAGTAGGTCAGCGGGCAGATTCATCAATTCCAGGAGCAGGAGATACGTACGACCACGGATATCTTGCTTGTTGGCGAACACCAAAAGCAGAGCATCCTTCATTTCACGGTCGTTGATGATCTTGTGCAGTTCCGAGCGAGCCTCCTCCAGACGCGCCGTATCGCTGGAGTCAACCACGAAGATCAATCCTTGTGTACCGGAGTAATAGTGTCTCCAGAGTGGTCGGATCTTGTCCTGACCACCGACATCCCAGACGTTGAACTTGACATTCTTGTAGGTCACGCTCTCGACGTTGAATCCGACGGTGGGAATAGTAGTCACATCCTGGTTGCTAAGTTTAAGTTTGTAGAGAATTGCTGGAAGACATGTTAGCCAATCTTGACAAAGGTCTCTAGTAAGGCCCAGGAATCATACTCGTTTTTCCAGCAGCATCCAAACCCAACATGAGAATACGCATTTCCTTGGTTCCGAAGATCTTCCCCATCATCTTAGATACTTGTCCACCCATGTTTGCGGGAGTTGACGCGGTGTCGGACGTGCTCAGGAGCTGTTTGGCGGAATATCAACAATTGCGACCCGCGTATGAATTGCGGGTTTGGGAGAGAGAATTGAGGACACTAGACGTTTCTGTACAAAAGTGGCTTCAATTCAGACGACAGCTCTGCCAAGGAAAGGATAGAGAAAAGAGAAAAGAGAAAAGAGAAAAGAAGGTGTGTTGGTGCGTGAGGGTCTTCAATCCAATTTCCCTGAGGCGGGGGAACCTAGAAAAGGGGCTTGGGATGAGCTTACTCATCATAGCCCGCGGACACGAGGTACACAAGAATGAACTTCCTCGTATTTAGTTTCATATAGATCATCTATGAACTTACTTTATCCATTGCTCAATTGATGCCATGGACAATTTGAAGTAAACATGTTTATCCAAATACTTCTTCGATTTTATTCAAAGGCAAGACGCAACTGTAGTTGTGGCCTCTCCTACTGATGATCGGCACTGGAGCAACTATTCCTCCGATAGTATATACTAGTCCACGGGTTATACTCTCGTCTAAGATACTCAATGACACTTACACTTCACTTACACCTCTGCTACATACACATATCCAAGTCATTGTACTACCGCCTTATAGCATACAAACAAATCACGAGGGTTGAAGCATCGTCGTTGGCGACATTGGCGCACTCCCCACTTTACATCCCCATCTTCAGCTTGTGAATATCGTTACGTCATGGCCAAATGAAGTCACACAGGTGGTTCACATACATAGCTGAGAGCTCTTTTTTTGATCTCTTGGATAATCTTAATTGTTTAAAAATTCAGCATCATGCACGGCTCAGGACACAAGTTCGAACGCCATCCCTCAGTCACGCAGCAGCGTCGACTGGCGTTACAGTACGAGCGCAACGCTTGGTTAGGGCCGCCGTCAGATGTATGAATATCTCTGAAGTAGCAGTAAAAGCCACTTCTTGACAATGTTAACAGGAACACTAGAATATCTACGCCGGTATCTCCAGCAACTTTGAAGATCACTTTACATCAACTATAGCAATTGCAATCCGCGACACCACATATCTACTAGACTTCATCGAGAAACAGTTTTCAAACAGTCAAGCGTCCTCAGAGGAAGCCACCGACTTTATTATTTCCGAGCTGAAGGCCTATTCCATGCACCATCTGGAGAAAGTGGTTGGGATATCAATGCCTGAGCATGTTGCACAGCACTGCCCTCGATTGTGTCCTCGCCTTTGGGCGGAGCTCGACATCGTTCCATTGGTCATGTCGAACGCAACTCTAATAGACAGAGTCAGCATCGAACAGGCTAGCGAGACCCCAAACCCGAGATCTAATGGATGGGACGACAAGACCATCGATGAACAGGCTGAATCCATGGCACGAAAAGGTGTTAGGTTGGTTGGTCCCGTTCAATATCATAAAGAAGTCATTGAATCTAAATGCGTACAGACTATTTGGACCAGAAAACACGCCCCTGCTACAAGTGGGCTTCCTCGGGCTAGTGGAAGTAGACACAGCTTACCATGTACGACTTGCAGACCTGAGTGATTTCCAGAAAACAGTCTCGGATATTACCTGGTCCGCGGCGCAACAATACGCCACCGAATTGAGAGAACGCAATGTCAAAGTGGCATTTTTCAGTGCCACGCCCCAGGGTGGTGGGGTGGCTCTAATGAGACATGCTCTCTTGAGATTTTCACATTGTCTGGGCACTGACATTAAATGGTGTGTCCATGCCTGCACCTAGGTATCTCATTGCAAGAATAATAACTAACTCAATGCTGGCAGGTATGTCCCAAAACCACGCCCTGGCGTCTTCCGGGTAACAAAAACAAACCACAATATCCTACAAGGTGTCGCCCATGAAAATGAGCGCTTAACACAAGACAACAAGAAACTCCTGCATGAGTGGATTGAGGAAAATGCCAGGCGATACTGGACCCGATCGGGGGGACCTTTGCTTCCACCGTCAGAGGGCGGTGCAGATGTCATCATCGTCGACGATCCCCAGATGCCAGGGCTCATCCCCATCGCAAAGAAACTAGCTCCAAATCGACCTATCATCTTTCGAAGTCACATCCAAATCCGAAGTGATCTGGTTGCAGAACCTGGCTCGCCACAGGCGGAGGCCTGGGAATTCTTGTGGGACCATATTCAACACGCCGACTGTTTTATCAGTCACCCTGTGAGCGACTTCGTGCCACGGAACGTGCCCCAGGAGATAGTAGGCTATATGCCTGCGGCAACTGATTGGTAAGGGATGAGAAGTCTGATATCCTACTTTTATTTCTCAGCTTACTGACCGGAACATAGGTTGGATGGGTTGAACAAGACTATGCGGGATTGGGACATTGCGCACTACGGCCGCATCTTCAATGCAGCCTGTCGTAACGCGGATATGCCAACTATCCCATGGCCCGAGGGTTAGTAGCTGAACCAGAACCAGCGGTGATGATCAGATCCCTTAGTATAAACTAACACAAAACTAGATTCGTATATCGTTCAGATCGCACGGTTCGACCCGTCGAAGGGTATCGTCGATGTGTTGGTTTCCTACGAGAAATTCTACAACAAACTAGTAACCGAAGCGCCTGATACGGTTCCTCCCAAACTACTCATTTGCGGACACGGATCAGTAGATGATCCTGACGGAGGACACATCTACGACGAGATAATCGATTACTTGGACACGAAAGTCCCAGATATCCGTCATCTGATCTGCGCGATGCGCGTGCGGCCCTGCGATCAAGTCCTAAACGCCATTCTCTCCAAGGCGACCGTCGCACTGCAACTGTCTACATCCGAAGGTTTCGAGGTTAAAGTCTCTGAGGCAATCCACAAAGGCAAGCCAGTCATCGCCACACGTGCCGGCGGCATCCCACTGCAAGTTACACACGGGAAGAATGGGTTCCTGGTTGATGTTGGTGATACCGATGCTGTAGCGCAGCGATTGTTCGAGCTCTGGACAGATCATGATTTGTACCTTCGCATGTCGGAGTACGGCATCCATAACGTAAGTGATGAAGTGAGTACCGTGGGAAATGCTCTCGACTGGCTCTATCTTTCTGCCAAGCTATCGCGAGGCGAGTCTGTTCGACCGCATGGACGTTGGATCGATGATATGGCGTTTGAGGAGCTTGGTCTGCCTAACAAAGAGGATGAGCTGCGGCTCAAACATGCAGTCAAGGTGGAGCATATGGGCTGATTGTACTTGTTTTGACACCTTGAATCATTAGCAGTATGTACATACAAACAAAGAACCATTTATCACAGGAGATACTTAATTAGTAAGCAAATCATCCCAGAAAGACAACAACATTACAAGTAATAGGGGGGGTATCACAAAACTAGAAAGTAAAAAGTAAAAAGCCAAAGAACAAACCCACCAACCTCTCAAGGCCGCCCAACAACCCGATACCTCTCCCTAGCCATACCCCCCTCGGCCCCCTCAACACCATAACCCTCCCCAACCTCGCCCACAATCCTCGCCGGCCTCCCACCAACAATACACCAACTCGGCACAACCATACCAGGCGGGACAACCGCACCATCAAGCACATAAGCATAGTCCTTAATAATAGCCATACTGCCTACAACAGCACCCTTCCCAACATGAACATGATTCCCCAGCGACGCAGCCTCAACAACAGCTCCCTCACCGACAAAAACATGGTCGCCGATCTTGAGCGGGTAGAACGAGTGGATGCCGCGGTGCAGTCGGCTCGGAGGGCGCAGGATCGCGCTCTTGGAGATGTAGCTGTATCGTCCAACTGTTATTGCCACGCTGGGCGTGTTGGGGTTCGGAGCTGCTGGCGCGCCTGGGTTGTTGGGGTCCGTGGGAGGGGGAAGTGTTGCGGTGCGGAATAAGTCACCGCGGATTACGGCTTCAGCTTGGATTACCGTTTTGCCGCCAAGGATGATGTGTTGCGTGCCATGGATTTGGGATCGGCGGGAGATTTTGTTTCCTGTGTCCTGTTTTATTTTTGGTGATTAGGTTGCGTTCTCTTGTTTTGGGAATTGAGAGATTTGGTGTGGATTAACAGGATAAGGTGGGAAATTTGCTTACGGTCTCAATGTATTCACCCTTTGTTGCTTTTGGTGGAGGCATTTTGGGGAGGATCAAGGGGTTTTCCTGTCGTGGGATGCTGCAATTGTGAAGTTGGAGTGGAAACAAATATAGCTCGACCCCAGGATAGTAGAATGCGGCAGTATAGTCCTAAGGCGGTGGAGGTAAACGCAACTATGACGATTTTGATCTTTTTGAAGTTGGTTAAATTGTGACTACAGGTCGGTTCATCGATGAACTTAGAGCTTAGTTCACCGGATGACTAAGAAAGTCATGTGATTTTAGTGCTCGGCTTACTGGCTCCTATATTAAAAAATCTCTATTTTGTTTTACCGATTATAATTGAATTTGAATTAATTCGAAACTATTTTCTCGGGTAAAAATGTGTCCTTTTCTCTAGACCTTTATACGAACTAGTTTATAACTATTTTATTAATAAAATAAGTGACCCCGCGGAACCCCCCCCCCCCTTCTAAGTTTAATTTATAGTTTCTTAATAAATTGATCGAATTTGATCCTCTAGATAATAGAAGCGACTCCCTAGAGCTAGATACTTAAGCGGATTATAACATTTTACGTGATCGGAACCGTACTATTCCTAGCGTGGTAGACGAAGAGGTATAGTTTTATTCTAAACTAGATCTCGACTAGTTTCTAACTAGTTTATAGTATATACCGATACCTCTTATAGTAAACGGGCTCACTACTTTCTTAGTAGAATATATATATTAGGTACCTAATTATCCTAAGTCCTATAAATAAGGACATACCTATATTATTAATTTTTAAGGTCTTAGTGGTGTTACTCGAGAGAAGGTGCTAGATTCGATAGGAGATATAAGTCTAGTTATAAACTATACCTAAACTAGTATAATACTAATTCTTTAGATATAATACTCTACTTCTATATT